>JABFPD010000172.1:0-14276 GCA_022817545.1 Cremastobaeus sp. ZL-2020 | reverse complement strand
GTATATGTTTCTCAAATTTTTATATATGTACCATGTATGGCCCATATATGTTTCCCTAGTAAAATTGAAACATATAGATTTCTTTGTTGTCATATATGAAGATTTTGAGAACATATATGGATTAATATGGATTCATATCTTAAAATTCATATGTGGCTGAACATATCCATATATGTTTCATATTCATTCATATATGGCTATATGTGGTATGTTTAATCCATATATGTTTGAGAATTATTCATATATGGTCCTCAGAAATCCTATCTAAAGCAATGTCTCTAACGGTTATAGGCTCGCCGCTTTACACTTCGGCAGTTAGGGTTCAAATCCCCTTGCAAAATTTTTTCTGTTAATGTTTATGAGAGTATACAACGTTATTTTGATAAATGCAATGTTTAATCATATATTTTTAGAAAATTTTCATTTAAACCATATATATTATACGAACCCAACTTATATGGCCATTAATGTTTCGGACCTTTTATTATATATATAAGCATTTCCATATATGTCAGGAAAATATATATATTTGATTTTTACCAGGGACACTTTGAAACTGATATTCATGTCAGTATTATAAAATATCAAAACCATAACTCACTCAACGCGATTAAAAAATTAATTAAATCCAGTGAATCAATAATGGATAATAAGTTTTTATGTATTTTTGATTTGATGATTTGTGCAGTGAGTAACTATCTATTATATCAAAGTAATATGACGACAAGACCGTTATTACTTTTGGAAAACCTATTAAAAAATTGAAATTGAATGATAATACTGTTTCAGAAACTGATAATTTTCACAATATACGGATAATCATCGTGGTTGTTATTGAAATTGCAAATAATAATCTAATAACAGAACTTTTAAAGAAGAACAAAAGTTGTTTTATCAACTAAAAATAAAATGCAAAGTAAAATTACAGTAACACAATAATTTGATTATATTGGAGGAAGTCTTTCTCTTTTACCGCATGAATATTAACCATGTTCTAAATTTTTACTGCTTAATTATTATGGATAACACGTTTAACTTAAGTGCTTTAACTTAAATGTAGATCTCAAAACTAAAGAATTCCCATGGCAAATGTTGCCCAAATTCCAAACAATAAGTGAACATGAAAATCGTCCTGAATTTTATTTATTTTTCTTAATAGCAGCGATATAATTTTCGCCTGAAGAAATGCACATTCTTTTATACTCAAATGTAAAATACTTTCAACGAGAACGGTAACTAACTTTTTACACAGTTTCAACCGCTCCTCACTGCCGCCTTTAATCCACGAAACTGTGTTAAATTGTTCGATAAATGTCATAAAATTTGACTTTTAATTAGTAGGCATTATACCCGTTAGTCTTAATTACAGTTACAGCTAGAAAACATTGTAATTATATCAGCTACCTTCGCAATTACCGAGAAAAGTAATCAAGGTGAACGGCTTTGGAAAATACAAATCCTTCAAGGATACAGGTAACAATACCTTATATCCAAAGCAATTTAATAGGCAACAAAATGTTCTTGTGACAGGAATTAGAAAAGTGTCACCGGAGGGCAGCCAATTTACAGTCGAGTTTGCTTTAGTTCATTTTCTTTGTAAGCTTCTTATCATACAATTTTATATTACATCATAAATGAAAGTTACTTAATAAACCTGATAATCAAGTTATTGATTTTGCATTCTAAAGTGATTACTTATCAAATGCAGGGTCACATGATGAAATATTATATGTGTTATATATATAAATCTCGGATGTTATCTCATTTGAATTACAGCAAATGTTCTAAAGTTAAATGTAATTCGCTAAAACCATTAGCTTTTGTTCACTCCCATTTAAATCAAAGCGTAATTGAAATAGCCGGAAGAAACTTAAGTTGAAATAATATTTTTCGCGGTGTATTGTTTCTCAACTTATTTCTTTACGAAGCTTGAATTACATGCAAATAATTTGCTCTGTTGTTAAAAGCAACTTTTCAGAATATTGCTTATTATATTCATCCGAGGGGTATTATCATATTTCTTTCTCAAAACATAAATTGTAGTTTTAAAAAGGCGAGAAAACATTTGTGTACAATTTTCCGACAAAATAATCTTCCTAATCAATGATCTTAGGTGAAATCTTATGTGAAATTTTACGTCACATTTCATATGCGAAATTCCAACTAGAATCCAAAAGAATAATCGAATACTATATAGGATTAATTTTAATTTTAATCTATCTATCTAAATGTCTGAAGATAGTAAGTATTATTTATAATGAATACGTTGAAACAATTTTCAAACTTTGTTTTAACAAGATTCAAATGAATTATAAAATTAAGACGAAAATGTTTTGGGATATTTTGGGATATGACCTCCGATGTTTATAAAATCGTGATTGTATTTAATACTAAAAATCGCCAGACGAACTAATTTTCTGTCAAATCTGAATAATTGCGTGTTTATTATTAATTTTTTATAAATAAAATTGAATTATAAAATTTAAAATTGTAAGTGGTTTTTAGACTACTATATTTTTCTGAGCTTTGTTCATTTATAAACATTTACAACATTTGCTTCGTTCATTTCATAAACATCGCAGGGTATGCAAATTTTTTTGGATATATTTTGCGAATATTTTTTCAGCTGACATCTGTTTGTCGCGAGTGCAGTTAAAATATTCGACGAAATGAAACTTAAATTATAATTTGGATGAAGGCTGCAAGAAAATAGTGTTCTCCTACAATGAAAATAAAGGGATGTTGCAGTAGTGAACTAAATATTATGGTTCTTTCTACAGAATCTCAACCTTTTAAGAGGATTCCGATCTCGAAATTATCTATTTTTAATGATTTCTTTATTTTTTTGTAAAGTATTATTTATCATTTTAGAGGTCTGTGGTAGAAAATTAAAAACTGTAAATGTGTAATTGTTTTTCAGTTTTTCCCATTAATCTGCCTTATTTTGCATCAAAATGTGATTTGACTTTGATAGCAATATTCTCCCATTAATTTTCTACCACAGACCTATCGCTAAAATGATAAATAATACTTTACAACAAATTAAATTTAAAAAATCTAAAAAAAGTAAACTTAGAGATGGGAATCCTCTTAACTGCACTCTAAAAATACTTTACCTTTTTTCCATAAGTAAAATTCATTTAAAAATCAATTGGAGTCCCCAGTATATAGTTCTAAACAGAATAATATCGTTTGTGACAGAAACAACTTTTTTCTGTATGGGTTACTACTAAAAAAATTTAGGTGTTTACATTATAGGACTAAAAGTATACACTGAGAAAATATTATATACAAAAATTACTATACAGTATCTTAAATTAATCGGATATTTTACGTATTCTACGTATATATTACACTAATTTATACATTAACAGGATTGTGATACTTATGTTATGTTTTTATATGATTTATAGATATTATATATGTTTTTCTTGAAAAGGGTCTAAAAACTCAAGACCGAAACGTCGACTGTACATATTTGACTAGAATTATCGACAATAAAGGATTGACAAATCAAAATGTTTTCGGACGAAAATGTTTTAAGTATCCAAAAATACCTTGTTATCATTTCCTTATCTTGGTTGAATATTGCCTTTTCTGTTCGGGAGTGATAAAATGCTTATTAAGCCCTACACTGTAAACTCAGTTGAGGGAAAATACGCAAAAAGTGTAAAAATACATTATATATAACGTAAAAAGCATGTAATTTTACACATTTTGTGTAATTTTACATTATATATCATGTATTTTTACATTTTTTGTGTAATTTTCCTGCAACTGAGTTTACAGTGTACTGAAAAATGTTGGTCCTAATTTTGAAAAATGTGTGCATCCTGAGATTCGTTGTATAACATGAAAATAGTCAACACGAGCGATTCCTGGTCGCCTCTTGTCTCGAGACAGATCGAGGTTTGTTAGATTCCCTTTCCGGACGGTCCAAAATTAGCACTAGATCGACTTATGTCTCGGCTAAATTCTACTCTTTCGGCACATTTGAAACTGATTCCGAGAATAGCATCGCATAATGATACATTGTGATCGAAAAGTATACACATTAGCGCACCCGAAATGGTGCCTAAACACACGCGATTGTTTGTAACCTAAGGAAGCGCTTTTGGGGTTCATCAGACGGCGATCAGTTTTTCGAGCTATTAACATGTCCGCGTGTTTACGAGAGCAGGAAGAGGCAATAAAATGATTCGCAGGCATCCTCCGCCGCGCAAGATGGTCTACAATGTGAAACCCGAGGATGGATGCTGCCGCACTTCCGCGTACTCCTCTGCTCGCCGTAATATCCTTCGAATTATAGCGACATACGCGTGGCGTTACTGCAGCTCGTAAACCATCCCCTGCGCAATAAGCGAACCATAACTGGTTTGTTTCCACCGACATTGTTACGCGAACGCGGATTCTCGGAGAACGGGAAACCACTCGGCCAATCATTTTCTTCCCATCCTTCTTCCGAGCATTTTTGCCATACTTCGATCAGCTTGATTTAGTTGGATTTGAGCAATCTCCGCGGTTGCCCGTGCCGGGTCATCGTCGCCGTTTAAGCAAAAACCGTTTTTACGTCGGAAAACACCGCGTCGGACGAAAGCATAAATTGCGATTGAATGAGAGGCACATCGAGGCAATTGCGATCTCAACGCAGGCTGGAAAAATTCACCGAGAGCAGAATCATCCACCCTTTTGCGTGTAAAAAATATTCCAAGCGCTCAAACTATTCAAACCGTTAGGTTTATTCATGACTCTCCATTATTTGCTCGAACGTTCGGAGTATAATATTTGAATTGGATTGTAGCACGGGAACTCGAGCGTACCGGCGGATATTTCTGCAATTTTGCATTTTCCTCCCGCGGAATCATCTTCTGCGGAATCGCCATGTAAATAGTTTCAAACTGGGACATAACTTATGGCTGCGAATTCCTCGCAAAAAGAAACAGCTCGAAATTACTAGCAAGTGGAGCGGTTTACTATAATCGTCATTCGGCTTTGCTGAATGAACAGGAATTTCATGTTTCGTTACGTTAATGAAATAATGCAAGGTACAAACTACCAATAAGCAGTACATAAGCGTGACCCCTGAGCAAAGTGCGCTTCTTGCCGAGCTGAAACCGCCGTAACGACGGGCAAATAAATAAACCAGGCAAAAACAAAGGGTATATACCATTTTTTCACGATCCTGCGGACCGTAATAAGGTGATCTAGCCAGACTTTACTAGCTACTAAATATGGCACGGCGCGAGTTTAAAATACGACTCACTCAACCAAGAAGTTTTTTACTTTGCAATCGACAGTTGTTGTTTCGTATAGCGAGAAAATTTCTGCATCCGATAGTTGTAAATAAAATTTCTGTTTGGGCGCGAAGTTCGGGATTTAAATATTTAAATATAAAATTCTTGGTTGTTTGAATTTAGGCGAACAAAAATTAAAATAAAGTATATGAAAAGTGTAATTTTCTAAAACATCAGAAAAATGCATATATTTATTTGATTAATAAATTAATATTAATATCACAACTTTTCTTATACTTTGTCTTAATTTTTCTGTATTACACAATTCGTCAGCTTACTGCAAAAACTGCCGTTTTATTTTGTCTCAATTTTAAAATACACTGTAAAAACAGAAGTTGAATTTTAAACCATGTTTTAGAGCAAATCTGCTATAAAATCAAAGTTTGACATCAATTTTCTAGCATATTTGGCTTAAAATTAAAGTTTTAGTTGAAAAAGTGTATATTCAACTTCGATTTTAAAGTTATAACTTTAAAAAGTATCAAGTAGTTGGAAATTATTGCTTTAAAATTAAAGTCGATATTTAAATTTAAAGTGAGAGTTGAAATTGCGTATATTTCGCGCGGGTTATGATGGTCCGTCTGCATGATGCGTGGAGTAGTGCGCACCAGTTGAGACTTTCTCGCGCCGTTGTCGAAACTGTTGTTTAGATTTAAGACGAGACATTGCAAAGGGTTTGCGATTCACATAACAAGCGCCGGTTATGATGTATCGTCTGCATGATGCGTGGAGAAGTGCGCACTAGTTGAGATTTTCTCGCGCCGTTGTCGAAACCGCTGCTGACATGAAACCGTACCGCCAGAGAGTGAGAGAGACGGTGCAATAACAAAGGGTGCGATTAATATAAGCAATTGATATGAAAGTAACATTTGTCACGTACTTTTGAACAAACAGAACAGCTGTTCACTTTTGGGGCTTACATCATTTGAGTACAATGTATAGGTATGTATGACACAGTAAATATGTTCAATGTATCAATCAGCTTGCAATGATTCTAACCTTAAATATGCTGTAAACGTGCTTTTCCGGCAACATTACATAATAATGTAAACTACTATAAGTATAATTATAAAATTATTAATTGAAAAATTTGTTTTGTAGTTGAATACTTGTTTTGATAAACTGGACAAGCGACAAATTATTGGATTGGTTTCAAAATTGAAATATAAACAGTATGCTATTTTATTAAAAAATCTTATAACCATTACAATGTAATTTTAATATTACAAACATTAAAATACTCTTTCTTTTTTAGGTAATTGACTTTCTGTTATTTGTCCTGGCGTTTCTGAAAATCGATTAAAAGTACTTTTAATAGCTATTGAGTAAAGGGTAACAGTTTATTACAATGGATATTTGCAATTATATTCACTGTCAGTATAAAACATCAAGAAAGTCAGATTTTCACAGTCATATTTACACCCATATTGACAATGGCGAACCAATCGAGTGCCCATATAAATTTAAATGTAAAAAAGATATTTTATTTACGCAAGTCAATTCATTAAAAAACCATTTTTATCGTGACCATTCAGTTCATGTTTGTAATAGTCAAGAACAAGTTGAAAATGATAAAAAAGAAAATGTTTTGCCAGATTGTTCAGAACCAGTTTCTCAAATTTCACATGATTTCAAAATACAAACTGATTGTAATGAAATCAATTTCGAGGAGAAAAGTTTACTTGAATTTGCAAAACTTTATGCGACTTTGAAAACAAAACATTTTTTAACCGAAAGCACTCTACAAATTTTGCTCGATTCTCTTTCTAATTTAAATGTTTTAAACACAGAGTATTTATTATCTCAGTTTGAAGAATCGCAGAGGGATGCAGTTAGAGTTATTTTGAATACAAATTTATTTGACAAAGCTCATAATAAAAAAACCGGACCGTTGAGAAGTGCTCATCTTAGAAACAAATTTTATCATAAGATTTTTAATATTATTGTTCCTGTAGAAGTGGTTTTAAAAAATGAAAATGGTGAAACATCGACTTGCTATTATGTCCCTATTTTAGATACAATAAAATCGCTTTTAAATGATAAAAATGTTTTGAGTCAATGCTTAAATGACAGCGATAAATATGATGGCGAGGCGTTTTCGGATTTAAATTCGGGTGAAAGATCACATGATCTTCATAAAAAGTTGAACAGTGAAAGAATTCTAAAAATAGTTTTGTACCAAGATGCTGTAGAGATTTGTAACCCTTTAGGATCTTCTCGTGGAAAGCAAAAAATTGTTGCTATTTATATGACAATAGCTAATGTTCGACCTTGGTATTATACAAAGCCAGACAACATACATTTAGTTGGAGTGGTTTTTAATAAGGATGTAAAAAAATTTGGTTTTGATCAAATATTAAAACCATTTGTAAATGACATGCTAGAATTAGAAACAAACGGTTTAGAAATTAAAGGCTTTGTTTTTAAAGGATCATTGCTTTGTTGTACAGGTGACAACTTGGGGAACAGTGAAATAGGCGGTTTTGTGCAGTCGTTTCGAACTGATAATTACTTCTGTAGAGAATGTTATATGCATAACTTCAATGAGGATCCGTTCAAACTTTGTAAAGTCAGAAGCAAGGACAACTATTCTGATGACGTACGCAAGGCTAGGTTATGTCGAGAGGAAAGTACAAAAGTTCATTTTGATGGAATCAAAGACAATTCTATCTTAAACGAAATAAAGTACTTTCATGTTTGTGATTCAGGCCTTACTCCTTGCGTTGCACATGATTTGTTTGAAGGAGTGGTACAGTATGATGTTCAGTTAATTTTAAAACAACTTGTTGCTAAGAAATTGATTCCTTCCTTCACCGATTTGAATGACAAATTAAATAGATTTCAATACAATTATCAAGACAAAATAAGTCTACCAAATCTGAGAAACAATACTGATAGTTTAACGGGTAGCGCGACGCAGAATATGTGGGTTTTATTTATTTTACCATTCATTCTAATGCAATACATGATTTGCAAGCCTACAAAAGTTGTCATTGATGATGAATTGCTCCAATTAATTTTTTATTTGCGAAACATATGTTGTTTAGTCATGAGTTTCAAAATTTCCATTGGACAAGCTGCTATACTGAAAAGTTTGATAAAAGAATATCTAATTTTAAGAAAGAACAAATTTCCTAATGTACCTTTAAAAGCAAAGCATCACTTTCTACAGCATTACTTTACATGGATTAGGAAATTTGGATCTTTGCGTTACTCATGGACACTCAAATTTGAAACGAAACATCGTTATTTTAAAAATTTGGTCAGGCATACATTAAATTTTAAAAATGTTTTAAAATCGTTATCAGAATCATGTCAGTTGTCATCAGCTGCTAGTGAATCTTACACAGAACAAAAAATCGATGCTGTAACTTCAAAAAATTATCAAATCCTTGATCAAGTAAAACATTCTTCTGAATTATTAGCAATGAAAGACAATAAAGTGAATTTGAACGATTTTATTTTCATTTCAAAAGACATTTGTTTCAGAGGCATCTTGTACAAAGAAAAAATGGCTGTATGTTATTTAGTCGATGAAAATGGTTTTTATAACTTGTGTATGATTCAAAGTGTAATTATTAATATGAAATTTGATGATGTACTGTTTATTGGAACTAATTGCAAAATCCAGTATAACGAAGGAACAGGTCTTTATGAGAAATTTTCTGATTCTAAGCAACTGATTGTTGTACCGTTTCCATATCTTTTGAGTCCTGAAACTGTGTTGCAATGGGAGTTTCAGAATAAAACCTATTTCGCCTTTAAGTCTGCTCCATATGAACGATTGTAATTTTTTACCTTTTTTTCAATCAATTTTTGTATAATTTTTACAGTATAAAATCACAATGATTTTCAAAGTATGGAGTGCTAATCGAAAAATCAAAACTTTTGTTTCGATTGACGAAAAATCTGTTGCAAATCTACTGGAAAAATTGATCTTGGAAGGTAACATTAAAAAATTGATATTAATATTTTATTAGACATAATTACTGATTTTTGTTTTGATTTTAGCATCAATAAAAATGAAGATCAATGGATATTGTCTGGTTTTAGAAGAAGATGGGACTGTTATTGACGATGGCGAAATTTTGTTATTTGTAAGCACTAAAACACTTTTATTGCTATCAGCGTCTGAAACTTGGGTCTCAGCATCGGAGCAACCACCATCACTTGAAAATTCTTCCTCGACTGTGGAATTAAATGTGCACTCTTTGCAAGGGCAAGATTTCCAAGAAACAGAAGTTGAAGAACATCTAGTGACTCTTAATTTGAAAAATGTCTCTGAATACGAGATAGTTTGGGATGATTTTAAGATTCCTTGGGAAATGTTGGCACCCTTAACGTTAAGATTATTTCAGGCTGGACTTGGAACTAACAAAGAGGTAACACAACTGGTGCATACTATAATTGATATGATGTTCGAAATATCCAAGAAAGTTCCAAGTAGCGCGCTTAAATGTATCAGCATGAAGATAGTTCTGAAATACCCTCAACAATTTCAAGACAAGGACGATGATGGAAAAAGAATCGGCGAGGGTAATTACACTGTGCATAACAAATTAAAATCACGATACTTTTTTCTTCTACGAAAAAATAAACGACAATTAGATACTGCAGCCATAAATCAAAATTCTAATACCAAAAAATTGATGATGGCATTGACAAGAAATGAATCTCATTTTGAAAACGGTAATGATTCATTGGAAGCTTCTGATCTGTCTAATCAGAAGAAATTGAATAAATTCACAGAGAGTGAGGTGGACGACAATTTTTTCAGTTTACTACAAATTTGTTTTGAGGACCTTAAGATGTATTTGAATACAAAAAACCCACCTACTATCAATGAAGTGTTGGAAACTTGGCCAGTGATCTTTAAATCGGAAACCATTAAATGGTATTTTCATAAATTGACTGAAAAAGATCTTCATGAATTTGGAAAAATGCTTGCTGAAAAAGCGGAAAGAATTTTGGTTGCTTCATATAATGAGAAGGAGATATTTACACCTGTTGTGACTAAAAATCAACCTGGCAGTCTCAATGCTTTAGAAAGAGTTTCGGTCCATCTGAAGGAGGATCTAACATATTTTTTCAAAGCTAGTGAAAATATGGTAAGTCTTTTTTCATGACAATTCGTTTTTCATAACTATATTATCACCTAGCAGTAAATTTTAATTTTAATATTTTATAGGAGTTCAATTCCTCTCAAAACATTGTGGATGATCAACGCTCGCCTGAAACCTCAAGTGCACCCAAAAATCAGAAAGATAACCTCCCACATCCCTACGTTAGAGAAGTCAGTGTCAACGGCCAATATGAGTTTGAGATTGTTTTGGAGAATATCAAAATAGCTACAAGAACCAGACTGATCGAAGCGATGGAAGAAACATTTGCTTTATATTTTATATTCAATATAAAATTCCCAAAACAAATTATAGGAACGTTACAATTTATACAGATGTACTTTCTGAAAATGGATGTGAACTATGGTAAATCATTGAAAGCAAAAGCTGTTAGGAATTTGATAAAAAAAATTGCTAGTTCAAAACTTGACTGAAATAATATTGATAAGATTTTTAAATAACAGTTGGACTGATATTGTAAAGTATAATAATTTATTTCGCGATACTCAATAAGTCTCATTTTAACTAGTCAAGAAAATATAACATTGTTTATTTTTAAGTTCAATTTCTGGGTTTATTTTAAGAAGGTAACAACCATTAGTTGTATTAATAATGTATTATTAATCATCCTAGTATTATAGTTTTTATGTAAATCTATGAATAATATATTTTGTGCTATAATTTTATGCAATGTGATATCAGGGAAATTTCCTGTAGTTTAAATAATATAGTATAAGTTTTCTGCAATCTGTTCAATATTTGTGCCAATAATATGTTATTCAAGACATTTTTTATAATATGAAAAAATATATTGTAAAATTTAGTATTAATTTGCAGTTGAATATTTGAATTGTTAAATGAGTAGGAATTATTTCTTTTAAAATATATTTCATGAAAGTACTCTTGTATATATGCTATCTACGCTAAAAAGTACGCATGTAAACCTATGAATAGTGTATTATGTTCAAAATACAGTTGTACTCAATAGATTTGATTAGATTTACCCTATATATGTTCAAAAATACTGTTTTAAATACATTTTGTACAAAAGCTGTTTTGATATCCTAAATTTGTATTAAATGGTTTAATATTAAAGTTTGGAGTTCAATTTTAAAGTACGACTTTAAATTTCAAGCAAATTTGCTTGAAATTTAAACCTTTTTTTTACAGTGTACGGCTCTCGGCAGAAAAATGATACTTTTAGCCCTTGATACGTAAATAAGTATTGTCATGTTTGTATGCAGATATGACAAAGGATTTTTTTTATTTTAGAAGAATTCGGAATTACATTCCCTCAAATTTATTCACATTCGAAGGCTTAAGAGTGAATTATATACTAGAATATTTTGTCATACGATATCTTATAACAAATAGTAACGTAAAATTGTTGTCCCCGGTATCTTTTTTATTGTCAATTTTTTATGAAAATTATATTATTCGAATTTTTCATGTTTGTTAGGTATAAGGATATTGCAAGTTACTGGCCTTTTAGTAAGGCCAAACAATCTATTGGAAATTGGCTGAAAAAGACGTGGCATTTAAGTAACTCGGCACAGTGGAAGGATTTAAGATCTTACGCAAAAAATTTAAAGATTTTGCCTTTGCAGACACCACAGGGAAACTTTTTCACTGCTGACATACTAGACGTGGATGAAGAACCCAATCCATTAACCGTCTTATATAGTCCAGAAGTAATAGAAGAAATTAAAAAGCTAGTTGGACAAGATCCTGTGCTCGTTTGTGCAGATGGCACTTTTGATATTGTGCCGAAATGTTTATACAGAGGAAGCACAAAAGGAAGACAGTTATTTAATATCGTTGTACACTTTCATGGCAGGGTAAGCATGGAATGATTATGGAATTTTTTAACGAGACCTCCCAGTGAAAAATGAACAAAATCGATGAAAACGTCACAAGGACGTAATGTACTGTTTTTAAACTTCGATATGTTTAGTATAATATCGCATTATCAAGTTTTTCGAGATTGCTGTGCGGATTTATTTATTATACAAAACAAATATTACAGCCACTATAAAATTCAGAGAAATATTAAAAAATTAAAAAAATAAATTTCCTCCTCGAGATCCTGATGCAAATCAGTCAGAAATGTTATGTATAATGTCGCTGTATCAAGTTTTTCGTGATTGCTATGCGGATTTATTTTTTTTTTTTCGGTCCAAAATTTTTAGTAAAATGTCGCTTCATCAAGTTGTTGACAATTACTTGTCGGATGAAAGTAATTTTTCCAAAAATTTTACTCTCTCTGTGAAAAACAGAAATTTCATGAAATATTGATAAAATCATTTTCCTCCTCGAGAACCAGTTGCGAATCAGTCATAAATGTTAAGTGTAATGTCACCTTATCAAGTTTTTGTGATAAGAGTCAGTTTTGTGACAGTCTTTTGCGAGACTGTTGTGCGAATTTATTTATTTTCCAAAAAAAATCTTACTGTCATTATAAAATTCAAAAAAATCTTAAAAAATTGGAGAAATCAATTCCCTTCTCGAGAACCCTATACGAATAAGTACGAAAAGTTTAGTAAAATGTCGCCTTATCAAGTTTTTCGAGACTGCTATACGAATTTATTTTTTTTTCGAAAAAAATATTACAGCCGCTATACAATTCAGAGAAACTTTAAAAAATTAAAAAAATCAATTTCCTTCTCGAGAACCTTATGCAAATCAGTCAGAAATATTGTGTACAATCTTGCCTTATAAAGTTTTCCGAGATTGCTGTGCGAATTTATTTTTATTCCACAAAAAATTACAGCCACTATAAAAATTAGTGGAATTTTAAAAAACGAAAAAATCATTTTCCTCCCCCAGAAACTTATGCAAATCAGTCAGAAATGTTTAGTATAATGTTGCCGTATAAAGTTTTTCGTGACTGCTGTGTGGATTTATTTTTTTTAATAAAATATTACAGCGTGTATAAAAATCAAAGTAATGTTAAAAAATCAAAAAAATCATTTTTCATTACACGCGCATGGAAAGTAGCGCCTTTTTGTCCTAATTTGAAGTTGGAATGCAACCATTTTTTTGTCCTCGGTATTTGTTCTCGGTATTGCTTCTGCCTCGCCTCGTCCTTACCTCGAATATAAATCACTCCGGTCAATGCTCGGATAGCTTCCGTCCATGTAACGTGCAATACTTTTCATTGCAAGTGCATGGCAATGCGCCTTTTTGTTCTGATTTGTGGATTGAAATAGTATATTACCGCCGAGGGCGCCACTGCGCCCGAGGCTGGTACGTTGCTTTTTACGGCGCTTCAGCGCCGTGAAAAGTGGAACTTTCGTTCCCAGGAGTGAAAACCGCTTGAGGGCGTAGCCCGAAAGCGCGGTTTTCACTCCGCGGAAGCGAATAGTTCCACTTTTCGCCGCACTAGAGCCGTGAAAATGACATTTATTGTCCGAAGATAAAAAAAGAGTTCATTATTTTCCTAGGCAAAATTGGGCAAAAATGAATTTCTTTTTTATCCTAGGACAATAAAAGGTTGCATTCCAACCTCAAATTAGGAAAAAAGGCGCTACTTTCCATGCACGTATAAAGAAAAAGTTTTTTTTACGTTGTGCACAAACGGTACACTTGGGGGCGGTATCGTTGTCCTGCTTTAACTCGCGAGGGAAACGAGGAAGTGAATTAAAACAACTAAAATGTACTGACAGTACCGCTGTCTTTATTCCATTTTCACTCGTGGAAAAGGACAACGACGCTAATCCCGTTATTCAACTCGAGCATCGCATGTAGTATCTCTGTCCTTGTCACAATCAATGTGTAAAACAAAGACAGCTATACTACTCGCGCCATGTGCTGTTTAATTAGCCGATCCGCGTCACTCAAAAAAGGGAAATCACGTAGATTA
>JABFPD010000171.1:0-14272 GCA_022817545.1 Cremastobaeus sp. ZL-2020 | reverse complement strand
GGTGAAACTACATAGTTTTACCACTCTTTATAGTGGTAAAACAAATCATCTTTCTAACAGTGGTAAAACCTTTCCTCCTCTGACACGTTGCAAGGCGCTGTTGAATATCACAGTACATTCAGCTGTGACATTTCAATAACAAACAAATGCACTTCATGAAAACATTTTTTAAAATTATATTGTAACCAAACTTTTTATCCCTTATTTTCTTTCTTGCCTCTTCCTTTCTTCTATATATAGGAATTAAATAATTGATAATCTCAATTATTTCATAACTGTTGCTCAAAATGAAAAAAATAAGGACAGAAGACACACCCAACAAAAACTTCTGTGCTATCTATAAACTTTGAACAGTTTATTTTACAAAATTTCTAAGATCAACAGACTAATTTTGTAGTACTCTTGGGCTATTTTGTACATATCACAGAACCTTTTGCAAAATTAACGACTTGGTTCTAACGATTTCACCGAACTATCCTATGGATTTATTACAGATTATGTAGTTTGTGACTACCACAGTTCACAGCACGTAGATAGCACGGAACTTTTTTTTCGGTGCACATATTATTGCTAGTTGCCAAAATTTTTTATTGTTTATGCCATGTTTATGTAAGAATGCTTTTTTAAACTCTTTTTGTTCTTTTTTCAAGAGCTTTTAATTCAATTTGAAATAATAGTCTGGATACTCGGGGGGCTCCGCCCCCCGAACCCCACCAGGGGCTGCACCCCCTTTGCTCGCTTTCCGAGTTTTTCTCGCTTCACGAGTTTTTTTCGCTTCGCGGTATTTTATTTCTACGACAATTCATACACTGTAAAAACTAGGTGTTTGAAATTATGAAGCGTTTGAAAATTACACATTTGCATAACGTTTGAATTGCAAATGTCTTAAAATTATTTGAGGTTATGTTAAGTTTTTATTCATAAATGAGTGCAATCATCTTGTTTTATGGATGATAAACAACTAAAACGACAATTTATTAAGATACCATCCATTCGAATGGTCCTCGATTAATTTTTTGAAAGATACTAAACGGCATATTAAAATAATTCAAACACATCTAAATGTTTTAAAACTCACTATAGTTAACGCGACAAAACGTTTGAAAAGTGACTACAAATCCGTTTGAAATTCAAATACTTGTTTTTACAATGTATTACTTTATTATACGTTATTAACTTATTTGACCGCACTCGTAAAAAAAAAGTAATGTACTCCACTGGAGGGAAAGGTAGGTGGTTTTCCTACTCGTGCGTGATTGGCCACTTGCTTTGCTCGTTGGAAAACCACCTACCTTTCCCTGTAGTAAAGTAAAATACTAAAACATGCAAGATAAACAAAGTAATCCGACAGATTGTCTGACTTTGTCAGTTCAACGTATTAATATGATGTGTTATTAGTGCGTTCTTTTAATGCTTTTAATTTTAGTCTTGAAATGGAACTGAAACAGTAGTTTTTTCCCCGTGTAGTGTCAATACAAGAACAAAATACATTGGATATGTTTTGAAAATGTGTAAATACAAAAATGCGGTTAATAAATTATTCGTGTTCCTGCCCCAAGTGTTTAATTTTCTGATATATATTTCATTTTGAAACACGTTATGCGTTTAATTTTTGGTATTTTTATTTTTTTAAACGGCTCTCGTATATATAATGTTTAACTTGAAAACACATATTCAGAAACACGTTGAGAAAATTAAGAAACTTAACGTAATTTAACGTTTATTCAGGCATAGTGTTTTATTCTAAAACGCCTACGAAACACATTTTAAACAGTTATCTTTTTGCAGTGTCAATAGTGTTCTTTGAATGTTTAATAGCTTTACTTGAAACCGTGTCACAACTGTTAACGATTTACAAACATTTGTATTTATACGTTTACCAACATTAAAATAATTATGTATCCCTGAAAAATCGCGGATATGCTTTTTAATTTTTTTCATATTAATCCGCTATTTCGAATTTCGAACTTTTTGCATAATAATTGTCATTGACAATTCAAATGAATACATAATAGTATATTCCGTCACGAGTGGCAGGGGGAAAAGAATTTTTCCCCCTGTCACGAGTGCGGGACGCTATTTTATCTACCGAGTGACGAGGGGGAAAACTGGGGAATTTTCTCCCTAGGGGGAAAACAATGCCGTTTTCCCCCGAGTGACGAAGTCACGAGGGAGAAAAGGTATTAACAATTATACTACCAATAACGAACTCTTTGAACCTTTGAACTTGTATTTTGCTTCATACATATATATTTAATACTAGAACCAACAGGCGCTCGCGTTGAAAAAGAGATTGTGGATACTTTAGATTCAACAGTAAATGTAATTAATCATATGGAGGCTGTTGCTGGAAATGTTGTTGGTGATTAACAATTATAACATTAATAAAAAATTTTTTCATCTTTATAAATCTATTATCGCTAAATAACTATTAATTGGAGTAAATAAACCAACAGGCATGAAGGGTGAAAAAGAAATTCGAAACCTTATAGATACGGAAGCAAATGACGTAATTGATTATTTGGATGCTATTCCTATTGGTGATTATCAAGATGATTTTGTTTCTGATGAAGACGAAGGTGACGGTGATGATGAGTTTATGACATTAAGCAGTTTAAATAAGACAGCAGAGAAAAGTAACTATGATCCAGATTATCCAGATGTAGAAAGCAATGATGAAACAGAGAAAAGAAACTATGATCCAGAATATCGAGATGTAGAAAGCAGTGAAGAAGCAAGCAATTATGAAGTAAGCAGTGATGAAGAAGATTTGAATGTAGAAATTATCGATTTGTGCGATTCAAGGCAACAGAAGAAACCACCACCAGTCAAAAAAACGAACAAGTACCAGTATACGGGAAAACAATTTAAAATATTGCAAAATGATATACGCGAGAAAGTACGTGTGTATAGAAGTGTCAGCAATGATAAGGATATTGTTGTATTAGATGGCCTTGATTCGGAAGAAGTTTACACCGATAATTTAGATCGCAATCTAATTAGAAAAGTATGTGCGTGCTTGTTGAGAAAAAATATGGGTATGCATTGCGTTTTAGGCTTTTATGGATTCAGACGAAACAAGGACTCCATTGTCCAATATGCCCATTGTCGTTATGACAGTCATAATCAAAGCTTCAAATTTGACATTAGGGAATTAACAAACGCATACTGCATATGTTTTGTATATGCTACTAAGCATAATGGCGTCATTCAACACATCGGAAATCCTATTCACGAACAGTTGCGCGGAGATGCAAGGAAAAATACTAAGGCAATATTGAAAACAACTCATCCGATGAAGGTACATGACGAGCTTGCGCAAAAATGTAATCTTCAAGATGCAAGAGAAGGTAACTACCACGGAACACAACCAATTAAAACATTGCGACAGGCAAGTCACGAAAATTATACCGAACAAAAATATACTGTTAACAAAGATATTTCAGATGTCTGTCAAAGATACATCGATGATCAAAAATCTGCTGATCCATATATTCGGTATGTTATTCTACCTTTCGGCGTTATTTTATACTCAAAGGAACAAATGGATGCTGCCAAATCTGAAACTATTGCTTACTTTGATGCAACTGGGAAAGTAGTTAGAAAACCAGACGAGGAAATAAACAAACAAATAATGTTTCATAGCTTAGTCATAAACAAATTAAATACTACATTGCCAATTTGCGACATGATTACTGAGGAACAAACAGAAAACTCCATTGCTATGATGTTCAAAAGATATAAATCGTTCTCTGAGGATGAAGGCAATGGCTTCAAAATAAAAACAATAGTCACCGATTGGTGCTCGGTATCGATGAATGCAATTTTAAAAGAATGTAACTTGATGAACATGACTACTTACTTGCAAGTGACTTACGATTTTCTCAACGGTATAAAGCCATTACCACCTAAGTTTGTAAGCTTACAAAACTGCTATGCGCATTTCATGCATCGCGTTTCCAATTATCTCAAGAAAAATTTCGAACAGTATTTGCACATGAAATCAAAAATTTTGGAACTAATGACCCTTTTACAACGCTGTTGTAAATGGTCTGACTTAGTGAATGTTTACAATTTAGTTATGAAACTACTATGTACAACAAGAAAAGAAGAAGCTGACGACGCAAGACAAAACCTGAAACGATTAGTAACTGTGAATATGAATCTTGATCTTGCTCAAGTAGCTGAAGAAATCAATGATTTCGAAAATGAACCTGTTAATGAAGACAAGAAAATAGGTAATGAAGTAGATGACACAGACGATGACGATGAAGTAACTGCTGCCAGTATAAAACTACAATCTCCCTATTTTAAGCGTTTCAACAGGGAATTGAATAAAGTATTGGATAATGTAACTCAAGACGAATCCAATATTTCTAACGAATACTATGCTCCGGATGTAGCTAATTTTATAACAGAACATTACATGCCATTCTGTCCTGTATGGTCTGGCATAATTTTATCAGTTCAACAGCCAGGAATAAGTAAATTAAGCAACGCGCCTGTAGAAGGACATTTCAATATAATGAAACATGAAGTCTTGAGGAAACCAAATGTTCCCATTACTGAATTTATTGAAGAAAACCGTCGATACAAAGCTAGAGAATGTGCCAGATTGAAATTGTATGACATCAGAAAAGAACAGAAGCAATGTAAGCCAAAATCAAATCGATCAACTGTTCAATGGAAGAGAAAACAGAAAAGTAAGCCAGCATACCATGCGAATTGTCGGAATATTTTCAAAATGGATGATATCGATTCAGTGACTGAAGAGTATAAAACAACAGAACATGTCAAAGATACGATGGACAGCTCAGTACCAATATTTGAACCTCCTCATCACAGTACGATTGACAAAATCGCAAATTCTAGTGTACATGATAAAAAAGAGCATGTAGTAGTTGAAACGAGCACTCCAAAACGAAGTTTCAGTGTTTTAGATGAAGAGAAAGTTGACAGATTTGAAAAAACAACAAGTACAAGAAAAAGACAATGCACGAAAAGTACTCTACTTGCAACTAAAGAAGTACAACCACTGAGGGAAATTCAAAATGTACCCAAGAATCGGACAGATTGCAGCAATAATTCTATACATGTAAATCACATGTCCAATGGATTATTCGATGATCCACCTTATTATGGTAGATTGTTGAAAGATGGAAACGTAGACACAGAATACTGCGTTGCAATGTATCCACCTTCTAAAGTACATCTTACAATGTCTACTATAGCAGCGGACGTATCAACGTCAGAATACTATAAGTTATTACAGAAGGGATCATTTGTAGACTGTTCTGCAATCGACGCATACGCTTACAGTTGTATAGACAACGGTGATTGGAAGAATGTCGCTTACATTCCATGTTTCATTGGGGCTCAAATTGTGGGCAACGAAGCAAAAACATTAAAAGCAAAGAATTGGATTATGTTTAATTTAAAAAATTCTTTCACTAGTGGGAAAATATTGATGCCAGTACATGATGTTAATCATTTTACGCTACTTTCCATCGATATTGATAAGAAGACCATAATGCACATAGACTCTTTGTATGAAAATCATAACAAATCAATTCAGTACTTCAAGAATTTTAGGAAATATGTCAAAGAATGTAAAAAGTACGCGCAAAACCATTTGACTGAAATTAAATTAACAGGTAACATTAACAAGTAACAAAATATTAACAATAAGAGAATAAATTTTAATGAAATATATAAAACAGCAATTTTCGTCCCCGGTGCATTCAGCACACAGTTTTAACACTGTACAAAATGAAGAGTAAAATAACATTTTAATTAGGAAGGGGCGAAGTTTCGTATACTGAAGCTTTAATATCTCCACAAGGAAACGGGCTGGAAATTTAATTTTGTGCACTAGTAGACATTTTTATAATTAACGTGGACAATTGTAATAAGTAGTTTTTCCACAAGGGACGAAAGTTGCCGAAAGTGACGGAAAATGATAGAATCCTAGCAAATCCGACTAAGTGTTGAAAGGAAGCGTAGTAAGCTGAGCTTCACTGGGAAAATTTAACAACTTTACTTTTTTACACCCGTTTGGATTCTATAACTCTTTCGTCTCAATTTTAGGAACTGAAATAGAGACTTTCGTTTTGCAATTGCTATAATATATTACGCGCCAAGGACAGTAAAGGACATCCCAAGCCGAAAGAGAGGTTTGCAACTGCACAAGAACGGAATTTTCTTTTACTGTCCATGGTTTATATTTTTTTTATATATATTTTTCACATCGAAGACGTTGAAAACGATACACTGAAAAAAAAGAAATATAATTTTTACCACGTTTCTGGTAATCTACTGACATAAGAAAAATTATACAAATTTTTACCCGGTATTTTTGGTAAAGTTTAACCAAATAAAAATAATTTTCACCGGACACTGGACAAATTTTTCCAAATTTACCTGGTAAAAATCCGTGTAATTTTCCTTATGTCTGTAGATTACCAGAAACCTGGTAAACTGATAATGTTCTTTTTCTCAGTGTATAATTTCATGTTTAATCCTAAGCGTTAACATGACAAATTTCGTGGTTGAGATGTGAAAAAAATATTTAACATGAACATCAATCAAGAAAATGTTGACATAAATATATATACTAACGAATAATATTAAATTAACAGCTATTAAAAGTGGTCCATATAATAAACAACGAGATGACTACAACTACGGTATATACACAATGTACTATATGAATTGTATAGCACAGGGGAAACAATTGCTAGACAATTCTTTCCAAGTAGAAGAATTCCGTTCTGAAGTGACCCGCCAAATCATTTTACGATGCCCATCTATGTACAACGTTTGTTTAAAATGCGGTCGATCACACTGGAATAAAAAAAATCCAGGTGTTATGTGCGAAGTTTGCCGCCGGTGGCTGCATATTGCTTGCGTGGACTCCTCTAATTCAAACAAGAATTTGTCAGATAAATCAGTTACTTTTACATGCTTATTATGCCGAGATGTTACAAGACCATGGATGGCGTATAAGAGGAATGTATAAAATGAGTTATATTAATCTTAAACGGCAATTTGTGCTTACCATTGTAAATACTATCATGTTGTTATATTTATTGTACTATTGTGTGCAAAATGTATATTATTGCCATCTCCTAGTAGGCGACAAACAGTTCACATAGAACAACGAGACAATTAAATTAATGTTTCACAATTATTGTATATTGATGTATATATATTTCCACATTTATCAATTAAAGGATATTGTTGTTTTGGTTTGTAAACTTAAGATATGAAATTAAAAGATTCTCGTTTAATGGGTGAACAATCTTTTGAAATCAATTATACGCAGCATTGAAATACACAATATATTAAAATATAATTGACATACTATATATGTACATTAATGACAGCAAATTTATATAAAAATTATGTTTGTTATTCATGATAGCCAATTTTGCAGTTACTTCTACATAAAAGTCTCGAAAGTGGAGTGAACAAATAACATATCCAAGAATAACACTGTCATTCACACTGAAATTTTCAGTGAATAAAACAACCGAAAGGCAAGATAGGTATCAGACAGGATAATTAGATGTTTGTAAAATTCACACATACGCTCAATATTATAAACATTCGTTCTGCAATACGTATACAAGTTCATTTATGTAATCTCATTTGTAAATATCTTCGAACTAAAATAAATTCTTGGGTTTTTTATGCCTACGGGCTTTTTCCCACGAGCAAAGCTCAAAATAAGTAGTTTCATTTTATATCTTATATCTTTGTGGTGAACACAACATTTTTGCTTCACAGAAGAACAGCACTAAATAAGATCGAGATAATTCCATTTGAATAAAGAAGGTAAGTTATGAAATGAAAACCATTTAAAGTATAATAGATAATTAACGTTTTGATACAAATATTGTCAGCAATAAGTAAATATCCTGTTATAGACAGGATATTTACATAGATATAAATCTGTGTTTACAAAGAATGCCAGGAAAGTTGAGAATTATACATTTTTGTGACCCCCGCATTATTGTCGCTTGAAAACAAAAATCCGTGCTTGTAATTAGCTTAGGTAGCGTTGAGAATAATAATTTCCGAGGTTCAAGGATGCTGTTCATGGGAGATCAATTTTTAAAGTAAAAATACGGGTTTTTTCGATAAACTGCTGGAAATCGAAAACCCGCCTTTGTAATTGTGGGTAACAATACTGAACCAATATTGAATCAGTTGTCAACTACGACAATTTCTTCCTGGGGCATTTTGCGTCGTTCACCCCGTACATTACGCCCTCTAGCTAAGCATGGCACACTCATGGACCTTCAGTTCATTATTCAGATCAAGTATTATCAGGATTGAATGATTTATCTCGAATTATTTTTAAATCTCAAAATTCGCAATGTGTTTTTTTTGCGTTCCCCGCATTATGGTCGCATGAAAACGAAAACCCGGCCTTGTATTTATCTTAAGAAGCGTTCAGAATTATAATCTCCGAGATTCAGTGATGCTGTTCACAGTAGATCAATTTTTTCATGTAAAAATTCGCGATTTTGCGATAAACTGCATTTTGCGTCGTTCCCTGTACCGTACAACTTAGAGCTAAGCATGGTACATTCATGAACCTTCAGCTCATTATTCAGATGAAATATTAGCAGGATTAAAAGAATTATCTCGAATTATTTTTAAATCTCAAAATTTGCAAATTGTTATTTTGTGTTCCCCGCATTATTGTCGCTGGAAATCGAAAACCCGCCTTTGCAATTATCTTATCGAGTATTGAGAATAATAATTTCCGAGGTTCAAGGATGCCGTTTTTATTAGAAACTTCGATTTTTATTCTCATTTGTACATCTGGAAACATGGTTTTCAGTGAGTTCCCCGCATCTATTTTCAAATTAGAGCGTTTACACCGCGCTACTACATCTCTAGGATGTGGCTAACTTCAGTTTGTTGGGGTGTCACTTTTCGCTCAATGAGCGATCGCTTCTTGATTTCTATTATGTTTTGCGGTTTCTTTTTCTATTTCCACTAGCTTTTATAGCTGCAAATGTAAAGTTTGTTTATAAAGCAACAAAAATAAATTGTCTAAGCGCGATCAAATTTGCGTCCTCTTGCATAATTGTATTTATTTTAAATTTTAATTTATTAAAAGTCCATTTCCTAACCTAAAACTGTCATTTTTCCACTCTGAAATATGTTGATTGACGCGTATGATAACAATGCAACTGCATTTCTTTACACATTCATGTACCCACGCACATATACACGAACTTTTAAAATTCAATTTCTCGTTCAATTTTCATCGGAAAAAATTATTTTTGCGCCCATTCGACTTAGAATGCGCTCTAGTTTCTGCCATATCTCGGGTGACCAAGTGTTTTGATACACCCTGTATATGATTTGAATTATTTAATGGAGAAATAAAATTGAATATTATAGTTTTATATAGTTATATAGTTATATAGATTTATATAATTTTCAAATAAAACCACGTGACCGAGACGACCAATCTGTTGACATATCTTTCTCGTAACAATTTTTATACGTGAAGTGAGATTCTTACGCGTGAAGTAAGGCGCGTGACTTGTGAGAAGTGAGATCTGATGTCATATTACGCAGCAAACTTGATGTGTAAACACAGAGAATCTTACTTAGGAATTCGAGTTCTATACATTTATATCATATTAACTGATTCAGGCATGTGACATATCCCTTCCTCTTTTCGCAGGTTTTATTTACTTATATTCGATGGCATTTATTTTGAGAAAACAAGCTGGCGGAACAGCATTGCGTCTTGATTATGAAATGTCGAGTGTACCTTATAAGGAATCAAATGGGTCTCACGTTTCAATTTAAGAGCACGTATTTCTTATGCGTGGAAATATGATGAGGAATTACATGAAAGTATTAATTAGGGAAATTCGCGCCTGACGTCAGTGACACTCACACTTGTAACAAACGCTGCGGATAGGTGGTACTACTAACGTCGCGCGTGCTCCAAAAGAAAATAAAAATGTTAACACCCGGCCATTCTAAACATAAATCTCGGATTATATATAAAATCATTGGCACACATAAGCTGACAGATATCCGGTTGCTCACGTTTTACATTGAGATCGTCTCACTTCCGATTTTCAGTCAATGTACTTTTATCCTTAGTTTGGTTGTCATCGGTCGCTGACAGTGCATCCTCATCTTGCGATGCTGACAGGTTGAAAGAGGATGGGTCAGTTACAACACCGTTGTGTATGCTCTCATCTGGTTGACATAATGGTATCACATTCTCAACCGTACATTCGCTCTTATTTTTGCTCGTAGTTTCGTTCTGCACTTTGCTTTTTAGAGATTGAAATATATTGAAATATTTATTCAGACTGTATGATACAAACTTGTACAAGTTGCGCGAGGATAACCTGTGTGCGCGCCTGAAGAGACTAACATAACAAATATAATCGAATCCATCGTGTATACATTGCTGATTTTATTTTAAGTTACGTGGTATCTTATGGGACGGACAAGAGAAACGGAAAAAAGAAAAATAAAAAAGATAAGGAATACTAAATTACTGGTCTGAATATATGATCAACCGAAGCTTCAGATAGGTCAATTATTGTCTTCCTTATATTTTTTTTACATTTATATTTGTTGGATCTTAAGCTAAGCGGGTTTACCGATTTTGAGGCTTCTGGTAGCATATTAAAAACATTATAGCTTATATATAGATGGTTTCTTCTCGCAATTTCCTTGTTAACTATCGGAGGAACTAGTGTCTTAATTCGCCGGTTCTCAAAACAATGATTATCATAGATTGTTTTTAGATTTAAGTAATTATCAATCAAAGATTTTTCAAGAAAGAATTTCCGTATAGAAATAATCTCCTTCTCTTTATATAAGGATTCAGATGGATAATTATTTTTTTTGTCATATATGATTTTAATAATTTTCTTCTGTAGGTCTGAGATTGGTTTTATATTTGCTTTGGGGGCCCCACCCCATACAATGATCCCATATGTCGCATAAGACCAGAATAGCGCATTATAAATCATTAGAAGTTGTTTTTGGGTCATTATTGGTTTCAATTTATAAAAGACGTATATCAAGTACCTTAATTTTTTTGTTATCAAATTTATATGGACGGACCACTTCAGGTTGCTATCAATATTTATACCTAGGTATTTTGTATAATTAACTTTGTTTATGGTAGGGCATGAACATTTTTCAGGTTTTTCTATTTGACATTGCTTATTATGTAGTTTTACGCAGAAATTTTGGGGATAACTATCTCGATAGCTTCCATAAAGTATAAAAACAGTTTTTGTTATATTAAGGCTCAAAATATTTTTGTTTAACCAATCTGCTAACTTGTTTAATTTTTTATTCGCTTGTGTGTTGACATCGGCCCAAGATTCACCTTCTATAAATACACAAGTGTCGTCTGCATAAGATATTATTTCATTGTCTTTCAAAATTTCGAAAATATCATTTATGTAAAGTAAAAACAGGAGCGGGCCTAGAATGGTGCCTTGAGGCACTCCACAAGTAATCTTACATTCATCACTTATATAGTCATTTATTTTAACAGCTTGGGTTCTGTTCGTAAGATAGTTTTCAAGTAATTTATGCGCAGTTCCTCTGAATCCATAACAGAATAGCTTATCAAGCAATATGCTATGGTTCACGGTATCAAATGCTTTAGCCAGATCTAGAAAGATTGATAAACAAGGTTTAGAGTTGTTAATGGCAGAAGTTATTTGGTCAGTGACCAATTTCAGAGGATCATCTGTTTTTTTTTCACTCAAAAATCCAAATTGGTTTTTATTTATTATGTTATGTTTTTTTATAAAGCTGTCCATTCTCTTTTTAATACTTTTTTCAAAAATTTTTGCAAAGTTGGAGATGAGTGAAATTGGTCTGTAATTGGTTGCAAGGGTGTTGTCGCCTGTTTTATATATAGGTATTTTCTCTGCTTTTTTCAACCGATCTGGGAATATTCCTAGTTGTAGTGATTTATTGATCATGAATACAAGCGGACTAACAATAAACTTAGAGAGTTTTTTTATGATTGTAACTGTAATTTTATCCACTCCAGCAGATTTATTTGGGTTCATGTCATTAATAATGTCCAATATTTCATTATTATATGTTGGAATTAAGAAACTCGAATTTTCGATTGCCATTTCAGGGATAGTGTCTTCTTCATCGGTATCACAAGTGGATGCCATCTGGGGCCCAATTTCGACGAAGAATTTGTTAAACTGATTAGCAATTTCAGTATCTGTATCATAGGTAGTGTTATCTATTAGATTGGTTATTTTTGTAATTGCACTATTTGATGATTTCCCAGAATCAATTTTGTGTTTTATGAATTTCCAAAGTTTTTTGTTATTGGTAGAGAGGTTGTTAATAATAGAATTGTAATATACATTTTTAGCTCGGTAAATTAGCATTTTTAGGATTTTATTAAAATTAATATATTTTTGTTTTAAATTAATGTCAGTGGGATTCTTTTTAAGTTTTTTGTACAGTAAATTTTTCTTTTTGCAAGATCTAATCAGGCCTTTAGTAATCCATTCACTTCTAGGTTTTAGTTGATCGGACCTACATTTGTAATTATGTGATGTATTTTTTGCGCTGTCTATGCAATCGGAGATAGTGTCAATAAACTTCGAGAATGATTGGTTAACGTCTTCGTTATGATAGATAAAATCCCAGTTAATTTTAGTCATTTCTGTTTCTAGTTTGTAGTAATTGATTTGAGGTTTAGAATATCCATCTGGACCCTTCAACTCAGAGGGACTCAGGTCTTTAATTATCAGGCAAGTTGCATAACACTATGTAACAAAATTTGACTTTTTCTTTTGCCTAACATTGTCCATGATTGCAGTCGATTTAAATTGCAAAATAAATTACAAAATTCAATATAAAAAGTCAAAAAGTTTGCTTTTGCGATTAGGGTGAATTTTTTTGAAATTGTGAAATTTTCCACGAATTTATTACAATAACAATATGTAGACTAAACATAAAACTTGCAGTTTGTGACTGCATTTAACTAGTAATATAAGAAGAATGTAGAGAAATACTTGAAGTGCCATATGCGAGAATTTGTGGTTGATATTGACAAAAATCTAAAAAAATATCCTCAATTTTCACAACTTTTTGCCTAAAAATCGACAAATAAAAAATCGATACTCATATTTATAAGAACTAATAACATTATTACACCTTTTTGACATGTATAGTTAATCATTACGAAGCGTTACGTACAATTTTGAAGTAATAATTAACCTGTTCTTGACAATTAAAAGCACATTTGCGGATAATTCGAAAACTATGAATTTAGTGAAATTTACAAAATATTGATAGTATTACAATTACGATATTTTTATTGTTAATTACGTGTTGATTTATGCTTCTGCACATTTTTTTATAATTGCTTCAACTCTACTGCGCCGATATTGAAACACGCCCAATTATAAGTAAGGATATTGATGAATAATAATTTAAAAATAATATGTTGTATACTATGTTGACCATAAATGGAAAATTGTGCATGTAACAATGTATAAAATTAATCTGTAATGCTTAGTTGATAACGCTTAGTATAAATCTGAGTGCTTTGCAAAAAACTTAATTCAGGCTGGTAATTACTGGAAAATAACCTTTATCATATGTAACGTAGTTTTTAATAAAATTACTAAGTTAGTCTACGCCATGGACATTCAGTCACAACCAATAAAAAAATCGACTAACTAAAATTCTCTGACAAGAACTCAACAATATAATCACAGGATCGATACCTTATTTTATAACTAAGAACAAGGAAACTTATAATTTGAACACTAAAATAATCTATGAAGCACAATAAGCTTACGTCGACTACTAAAATATTCAACATAAGATCATGTACATGAAGAGGCAATTTGGGTCTTAAATTACAACCATTTACTTTTAAACTCAGAAATTTTTAAATTACAGATAACGATCAACTGACTATGAAAACTCAAAGTTTATGTTTCCAGGCAATATCCAAACTTGGTCTCATAAAGCAAACACAACATATATCAAATTGACGATATTTATTTAACCTAATAACCAGTTCAACTCTAATATCAGTTACTAATAATATACAAGTAGTTTTATTACAATTTCAGTCAACATAACTATTACCACTAACTAACATACAATTTCAGACATTCTCAGACTCCGAAGTTTCACCTTCACTAAAAAATGTAGTTTACAATAAAAGTTATCACTAATTTAAAACAATTTCAAATACCTATGTTCAGGTCTC
>JABFPD010000170.1:0-14275 GCA_022817545.1 Cremastobaeus sp. ZL-2020 | reverse complement strand
ACGCTTTGCAATATTTTCAAAAGTCTTTTGTACACCAATGCCCAATTCTAAGAAAATATGCTAAAAAATTTGCTTATGTTAAACACTTGATGGCTGATGACAATTTTCATACAAATTTAATACTTGATGACTTTGGAATTGAAAAAGCTGTACGTGCTTTAATGGAACCTGAAGGTAAGTTTTCATATAAAATAACCTCAATAAAAAAAACTTTTTTTACTTGAATTATAATTCAAGTGAATTATAATGTAGTATATAAAATAATAGTTTAATTATTTTACAGAATTAAGAGATTATAATAAATTTTCTTTAAACAAGAATCAGATTCCTTGCACTCCCACCATGTTAATTCAAGATTTACAAACACACGCTTCACAGAAACACATAGAACTGGATATAAAGATTTTCATCTGTAGAATGGAAGAATGGATACAAGGAAGTTTTCACACAAAACTGGAATCTTTTTTGCGTCCAAACGAATGCATACATCATCCAAATGCATTTGCATCTGTAAATGAAGACGATTTTGGTATCATTTTGATTAGTCAGTCCAAGATACTCGCCAAGATATACTGATTCACATGATAAGCACATATAACCTACTATATAAGTTTGAAATATATTGAAGTTTATTCTTTTTTTCTACTGTATCAATATTTGACATCGTTGATATTAATTTTGTTTCTAAACTATTTGATGTGCTACAATTAATAATTGTAATTTCTGTATTTTTTCAATAATAAATAAAATATTTAAAATAAACTTTTTACAGTCATTTTAATAATAAAATTAATTTCACAGTTATATTCAGTTTATTCCATCATTATTTATAGTGAAGCAATTAACAAAAAATGATTAGACTTTCTTTTATATAAACTCTGAAAATGCTGTTTCATTTGTATAGTTTTTCTAATTAAATTTTTACTTCAATAGTAATTTAACCAATATGATCTCTTTTATCATTGTTTTTAATATTAACTTTAAAAATTTGCATACAAATGTTAAAAACAAAATGATGAACCATAACACAATCCAAAAGCTCACAAGCAAGGCCATGCAGTTCATTATCCAGGATTTGCAGTAATTGATGGAACATGGAATCAATTGATCTGGTATAGGAAACTAAATGTTTTACACCTTTCGCAACAATAAATATTCTCTACATTATTTTTCATATCAATATAAACCTTTTCAAGTTTTGACTAGTAATTATTTAATTCATTATCACTGATTTAAATTTCAATTTATTTTGCCAGATTATCTCGCTCTTCATCCTTTGATAAAATTGTGACATTGGGTGTAGTTTTGTACATTTGACTTACAAATTAAATTTCTTGCGACGTTATTAAACAAAAGTATAAACTGAAATGTAAGGCGATTCAAAATAAATATGCCTTATTATGTTTATGATATTAATCTTCTGCCAGTGAAAAAAATTATACTAAAAATGCATATATGTTACATTCATGTAATCATTATGAATTGGCTATGTAAATTGGATCTGTATGGAGCCACACAGGTCCATGATTCAATAAAATAGCAAATGTACGTATGTGGTTTCGATTATATATTGAAACATTCAATTTTACATTCTTAATTTGCTCCATGGTGACTAGTGTTTTGTAAAGGATGCAATTATTTTTCTAATAGTCTTGTCTTTTTTTTTTAGCCACCATATTAGTAGGGTACTGTCAATGAGAGCTTCAGCAAGTTGGACTGTTGTGCATGTTACTTTTTTGACAATTTATTCATTTTCGTGCAACTTTATATTTTATTGATTTCGGTCCTTCATGCACAGGAGTATCTAAATGCAAAGACGTAGTAATCGAAGCTTTATCAATAACAAATTAAAATGTAAAATTAGTATATTATGCACCAAGGGAGCAAAACGAAGCTTTGCTTCCCAAGGTGAATGACAAGAGTATTTACATTATATATTAGAAAAAAGTATTCATTAATTAAATAATAATATATATTTTATAACTTTGAAGTCTTGATAGTAACTATAACACTTTCTGCAGTGCAGTTTTTAAAGATTCTATATTTTAAATCTGCCGCTTTTTTGAAAGGGTCGCCTATTGGCCTGAGTACAATGCACTGGATTAGTGGAAAAGCACTGAACTAAGCAACTGTCCTTATTATTTTCTTCAAGAAGACTTCTTCTTGATTTTCTTATTGGAAATCATTATGAGTTAAACAAAGATAAGTGATTATTCCAGTTCATTGTGTTCAGGGCATATAATTTGCGTAACATTTTTGGGGCATATTGTCCTTTTTTTATTAACCTAACTTCAACCGTCTGTCTTTATTCAATAATCTCCAGTTTGGACGAATAACCCTAAATTTTATCATCATTATAACCAAACTGTTGGTAACTCCAGGTAACTCTGAGCGAATTTCTTTCACACTTATCCCGCCATTAGCTGTTATTTTTCCAGGAATCGGATAATACAATCTCTGAAAAATCTCCTCGCTGATTTGCAATGTATAACACCAAGTAAGTATTATATAAAATAGCCCATCGCTTTTGCATGAACACCAACAAGGAAGTTCATTTTTGAATGTTTATGCATGAGATACCACCAGTGTCGATGGTCTTAGAATGACTTTTCTTTCTTTTACGTTCAAACAGACTTCTGTTTTAATTCCCTGATTCTAATTAATTATACAATTTAAATAAGAAAAACTAAACTAGTCTATATTAACTTTGTCTATATTTCAGAACTAAGAAGAAAGCATGGTGTCCGACTGGACCATCTTGGACAAAAATTACACCTGACGTGAAATTGCTCTTTAAAGTTCCTACTGAATATGACTATGACAACGAGGATATAGTTTTCTATGCACACAAGGCTATATTAGCATCCAGGAGCCCTGTCTTTGAACAAATATTTAAGACTCACTTAAAAGAAAAAGATAATACTCAAGTCATCATCGAGAATCAAATAAACATATCAGGGTCTTTTGATTTTGTTCTGGAATACATGTATACATCAAGCATTCGTCAAATGGCAACATATGATGATCATTATCCAATTATATATGCAGCTGAAAAGTATGAGGTGAATTCATTGTTGCAATGGTATGCTCACTATGTATATAAACAAGAATTAAATATTTACAATGCAATGCCATGTTTGTTGGCTGCAATTTTGACTAAACAAACAGTTATCATCAGATATGTTGTTCTATTTATACAAGAGCAGTCATTTCGTATAAACAAATTAAGAAGTTCCACCATGTATGGAATAGATGAAATTTTTAAGAGAAAAGATGTACTTGAGCATTTGTTCTACTATGGCTGGGGGTCAGGTATGTATAGTCATCACCAATTATTAAAGGTTTAACAGAAAAGTCATTTATTAATTTGTTTTTAGCCTCTTGTTGTAAAAAGGATAATGTATGGACTCCAACATTATTTTTGAATGCAGAGAAATACTATAAGTCAGAAGATTTTTCAGACATAACCATCTACATTGGTGAAACGAGCATCAGAGCTCATAAGGCTATCCTTGCATTAAAAAGCAAGGTGTTCGAGGAATTGTTGGCAGAAAAGTACCCTGACAAGAAAGATTGCAAGTTAGTCATTGAGGATGTGGATGAAAAATCTTTTCAACTGTTCTTAGAATTTCTTTATTCTAACAAACTCCCTTATTGTCAGATAGACATGAATCTATTTTCTGTTGCTTCTAAATATCAGTTGCATTCACTGGTAGAAATCTGCCAATTGAAGTTCATTGATGAATTAAGAGTTGATAACGCATTGGAATATTTTCAAAAGTCTCTTGTATACCAATGCCCAATTTTGAGGAAATATGCTAAAAAATTTGCTTCTGTTAAACACTTGAGGGACGATTGCAAGTCATATGAACATATGGATTTTGATATTTTAACAAAAGCGGTATCTGCTTTAATGGAACCTCCACGTAAGTTTTCATATGAAATTGACTCAAGTTAAAATTGTAGTATAGGAAATAATAATAGTTTAAATACTTATTTTACAGAGTTGCTGGATTATAAAAGATTTCATTTAAACCAGGCAATGTTTCCATGTACTTCTGAAACGTTACTCAATGATTTACATTCATACGCATCTCAGAAAAATATGAAACTGGATATACAGGTTTTCATCTATAGAATGGAAAAATGGGAGCGAGGAAATTTCCAAACAAAATTGGAATTTTTTTTGCGTCCAGGTGAATGCATACATCATCCAAACGAACTTGGATCTGTACATGCAAACGATTTTGGCATCATTTTGATTACTGGGTCCAAGAATTGATTTACGTTAAGGACCTATAAGTGCAACCTATAAGTTTAAAATATATTACAGCTTTTTTGTTACAGAGTCAATATTTGGCATCATTCATATTAATTTTGTTTCTAAGCTATTTGATATGCTACAATTATTAATAATTGTAATTTTTGTATCTTTTCAAAAATAAATAAAATATTTCAAAATAAACTTTTTAGTCGTTTTAAAGATAATTTTAAGCAATCGTCAAAAAATGATTGGATTATCTTTTATATAAACTCTGAAAGTGATGTTTCATTTGTATAGTTTTTCTGATTAAATTTTTACTTCAATAGTCATTTAACCAATAAGATTTCTTTTATTTTTGTTTTCAATAATAACTTTAACAATTTTAAATAACTTTTAAAAACATAAAATAATGAGACATAACACAATTCAAAAGCTCACAATATAGCATATTGTAGAAAAGTCATGCCGTTCATTATCCAAGATCTGCAGTCATTGATAGAACATAGAATTAGTTGATCTCATCCAGGATACGTAGCAAAGAACAGCTAAATAATTTAAATAATTAAGATTTGCATATTTTATCCTTGCTGAGGGCTACTTTTTGCATCCTTTTGCATTATGAAATAATTTTGCTTCATAAGTAAACTTACACTACTGCAAAAAAAATGAAATTAAAGTTCGACAATGAAGATGAAATGAAATTTAAAATCTTTCCAAATTTTGAATAGTAATTATATGATTCATTATCTCTGATTTATACTTTGATTTATTTTGCTTGTTTGTCTGGTTCTTCACCAAGGGAGCGAAGCGAAGATTTGCTTCTCGATGTATAAGCTTAAAGTTTTGACCAAGTTAAACATGGACTATAGGCCATTGCGCATGTGCAATATGCGCACGTCGGTTGACGAAGACACTGCGAGCTCGTGAACCTAAACTGTGATTCCCCCGATTCCACGGATTTCAACTCATAAAAATTAAAATTACATTTTCAAGAAAGGCTCCTGTTCTATAAGTAAGTTTGCAAAATAATGTATTTCGATACCAGGGCACTTGCGCTCGTGTGGCAAAAGATTTTTTTTATTTTATTTAAAAATTCTATACTGCTGAACATAAAAAGAATGTATTATTGTATGGTCAAACGAACTTACCTGTAAGTGACGTTCGACCCAAATTATACTAGAGTCTCGTTCGAGACGATAAACAATTACTATGTAGTACCGCTCAGCTGGGCAGATGTCACCACAAGGTTCAGAGTTTAAAATAAACGAAGGGGCCTCACGTCTCCCGCGCGCGGCACCCCTCATAAAGTTCAGAGTGTAAATGATACCATTTTTGTTTCGCTCACAATGTATGGGTGGGTAATTTATGGACATTTTAGGGTGGGCCTTATCGTCTCGAACGAGACTCTAGTATAATTTGGGTCGAACGTCACTTACAGGTAAGTTCGTTTGACCATACAATTATACAACGAGTCTCGTTCGAGACGATAAACAATTACTATGTAGATATTTAGAGTGACGAGAGCGAAACCAAATATTATACATGTATTTATTTATAGTGTTTTTGTGTTACAATACTGTGATGGACAATCACAAATATAGTCAGTCTTATTTTTCCTTATTAAGACTATTTCCTTATTCATTAAGGAACATAAACGAAATAAACTCTTTTACTATTACAAGCGTAGGAACGCAAATCTATAACAATGTTAAAAAGTTTCTGGTTTTGATGACAATCACTTGCGCAAATGAAGTCAGTCCTGATCGAATCTTCTTATTATAGTATGTCGCGAAATAATAAGAAGAATAATATTTATTACCTCAAGACTTTTTTTTTTATGCGTCTAACAAAGACGCATGACGCGTAATATAAGCAGTGAATCTTGGGCTGATTCCACATTCTGCTAGCGTTTAGCGAATCCACCTACTGATTGAATTAGTTTTCGCCGGTTTGTGGGTTTTATTCACAGTTAAGATCAATTATTTGAAGTACGGGTACTTCAAAAACGGTTGGCACGCCCCTGGGCGAGGAGTTTTGATTCAATCCGTAATTCGTATTTTATAGCCTATTGAGGACTTTTTCATGTTGGACAACTAAATAGCAGCTAAGGTTTGGAACCTTTTCGCAGACCCTAGTGCGAACTAGATCAATAATCGTTGGGTTAATCGCTCGAGGCTTACTTGCCCGAGGGGGAACCACTCACTTACTGTATTTAATACCACGTCGATGTCCCACACATCCTCGTATTTCGGTTTGGGAAAAAACGAAGTTTTTATACGCCAAGCGTGTATCTGGTGATGTGCTTGTTATGTGACAGGCCTTTTTTCGCAACCAATGAGATTGTCGCTCTTGTTGTACTTAAAGTACTGAGCGAGGCTCATTTTCAGACAAGGACAACGGAAATTCCAAAACTTCTTCCTCCTTTACCTCCAGACAGTTGATGTGCTTTTGTTTGCAGATTTTTTTTTTTTTTAATGGCCCCAATTATTGCTTTCTTGTTGATTATGCTAATAAGGCTATTAGCACTTTACTAGCTACGTCAGGGACGTCTCTATAGCGGAGAGCTTCCCATGGTAACTTCCCTAGGAATTTTAAAATTAATGCAAAAGGCGGAAAAGTCCAAAAATTTTCCTCTGTTCCCCAATCCTGAGTGAAAGCATCAACAGTTAATGCCTCAGGATCTCTGCGAGAATAAAACTGCACTTTTTGTTTGACCTTGAAACAAACAATTCGACCGATGGTGTGCCAAATTTTTGTGTGACTTTAGAAAAAATATCATCCACTAGTTACCATTCCTCATCCGCTTCGATATCGTCGGCGGGTTTTATGTAGGATGCCTGGAATCAAATGTCCCTCTACTCTGACACCATTGCCATATATTCTGAGCAATGCTGTGCAGATGGGGGTATTGTATACTACCCATTTTGTTAATATAGGCTTTTAAATTGTCTGATAAGGTTACATGTAACAGTAAATTTTTTTTTTTTGTCGCCGCCAATCGAAGATTGGTTGCCGTGAAATTGACAATATCATCGAGGCGTAAAAATTATAGTCATTCTTTACCAGATTGGTAAATCTTAGCCTCTCAAATTCTTTGATTTATAGACGACCGTACTTTACAACCGCACAACATGAGCCTATCAGACCGGCAAAGCTTGCCTAATGTCGAAATGAACATTCCTTTCTCAAATAACGAGGTAACCTGCAGGACCTTTGTTATTTTTGTCCCATTATTGTTATCACCATGTCTTGGGCGTTATATATCATACCTAAATATTCCTTCTCCCTACTGGCTTGAACTTGGATCTTTTTGTTATTGATCATAGAACCGAGGCTTTCTAGTAATGTCCTAGTAGTTTCAAGGTTAACCTTACAACACGGATAGAAATTCCAACACAGTATATCGTCTAAATATATGACAGATCTAAAGCCTTCTTTACATAGAAAGCTCCTCACGGGTTCATGACCTTTGTAAATACGAATGGAGCCACATTCAAGCCAAATGGAAGGCACACAAACTCTACCATTTGATCCTCAAATACAAGTTTTAGTGACCATATATTCACCTCGAAACATGATGTTTGTCACCATTCTACCATCCTCCATCTTAAAAGCACTGTCTCAATGAACTGATTGAGCTTTTTCAGATTGAGGATAAATCTGAGTTTGCAATTTGATTTTTCAATCGAAGGATAAGATGAAACAAACTGAGGTGAGGGAGGTGTACGAAACAACACCCATGTCTCGAAGCTTCCGTATCGTATGTCTAACATCGGATATGGTTTGTGATCCACGAAGGATAGGAGCGCTGGGGACTTCGTCTCCTTGTGTCGGAGTTTTGACGAATACAATTCTGTAGCCCTTAATACAGTTCAAAACGAACTTATTATTCGTGATCGATGCCCAATTTTGAAGAAAATATTGGGCAAAGGCAAATATTGAAAATATTGGTAAACATTTTAGCCAACCGGCTAAAATATTCACCTCGCCTACTGCTTGCCTGTTTTCGACTTGCTGTTATCTCTCTTAGGTCCGGTTTGGTCGTTGGACTTCTGCGAGTCCCTAGGTTTGTAGGCATGCCCCAATCGACCTTTCGATAGCTTGCCCTTGAAGTTTCCCGACGGTTTCTGTGACGACTTCTTCCCACATGTATTTTGACGTTGAATTAACGTCTCTTGACTCGTCATTGTGTAATTTTTCGCTGCCTTGAGCCTCTGATGTAAGGCCTAACGAAATAGTGACGTCTCCGAATTGGACCCTTCGAGGATGCGTTTATACTTCTTGTCGATTGTTGGCAAGGTTTAAGCCCTGCGCGACATCGATGTCTGAAAAAACAGACATCAGTTTCTCTGCGTCTTTCGGACATTGGAGGATAGCTGCACGATCCTCGACTCCTTTGTTGCGCAGCATAATGGTCATGCCTTAACCAAGGGCTGTTGTCGCTGCTGCCAGTAATTCTTGCGAGGTCATAAAGTATTTGTCTTTGGCTGCTGTGATTTCCGGATTGATGAGTTTGAGGGCCACGATCGGACAATCGCCTTTGTATTCATATTGAAGCTTCAGCTTGTCTTTGTCCTCTTTTTTTTTTTTTTTTTTTTTGTGTCCCTTTCTCGATCCGAAATTTCCATTGTCAAGGTTCTCGTTATCATCTGAATCAGATTTCTCGTTGATATCGTAACGTGGGGAAGAACGTCCTGACAGGTCGTCAAGATCTGACTTATGTTCAGATCGGTTTGCCATTATCTCTTGCATTAAGCTGTCAAGAAACGAATGGAAAATTTGTTATTTTATTCACACATGTAACTATATGTGAATATATATTTATACATATTAATATTATTATTATTATGTATTTGCTCCTCAAACGTGGGTTTGAATGGGCACTCCGAGTGAAGTATGTAGCGGCGAGCCTTGTGGCTCACCGTCTCTTTGTAAGAAATATGGGTACAATTATCTTAAGATAATTGTTTCATTTATACATATAATTCCTTTTATTTTATTTTTAATTATTATTATTATTATTTTTTTTTGACGAATTGTTTTTTGTCAAGCTTACAGTCTCGTCTTCCCTCATATAGAAGCTCGCTGTATTTGTTTGCACCGATTATTCATTTTTATTACTGCAAGTAATGCACTAAAAGGTATGAAAAGTTCGGTTGTACCGCTCTCCTCTCAGGAGAGTGAAATTTTAGTTTGTCCCCCCTCTCGTGAAGGCTCACTGCACAGAACTATTCAATAATATATATGATATATGTACGGTTTGTCCTCCCTCACGTGGAGGCTCACCGCCAAAAACTTTGTTTATTTATAATAAATATATGATGCACGGTTTGTCCTCCCTCTCGTGGAGGCTCACCGCTAAACGTTTTGTTTATTTATAATAAATATATGATGTACGGTTTGTCCTCCCTCTCGTGGAGGCTCACCGCTAAAAGTTTTGTTTATTTATAATAAATATATGATGTACGGTTTGTCCTCCCTCTCGTGGAGGCTCACCGCCAAAAGTTTTGTTTATTTATAATAACTATATGATATACGGTTTGTCCTCCCTCTCGTGGAGGCTCACCGCTAAAAGTTTTGTTTATTTAGAATAAATATATATATGATGTACGGTTTGTCCTCCCTCTCGTGGAGGCTCACCGCCAAAAGTTTTGTTTATTTATAATAACTACATAAAAATAAAGTAAATAAATTCGCACCTTATTCCTCATCATCTCGCACGGAAGATTGATGAATCTGAAAAGTAACTTTTTCTTTTCGGTTGGGCGTCTAATCTACCTCTTTTAGAGGTTAGGTTCTTCTTTTTCACTTCTTTCTCTTCTATAGAAGAGATTACACTTTCCACTTCTTCTTAACTTCCTGGTTCTTTCTTTCTAACTTCTTTTCTGACTTTCTCTCACTCATTTTCTTTTACACTTTCACTTTTTCACAAAAACACGAAAACTCTAAACCATGCGCTGCATGCACAACGAACGTTATGAGGGGTGCCGCGCGCGGGAGACGTGAGGCCCCTTCGTTTATTTTAAACTCTGAACCTTGTGGTGACATCTGCCCGGCTGAGCGGTACTACATAGTAATTGTTTATCGTCTCGAACGAGACTCGTTGTATAATTTAAATTTTTAGGTATTCTTATCAAAATAAATTATTCAGTTTAGAAATCTGTAATGCTGGTATTAATTCGATGGTAGAGGGCAGGACTGGGATTCAGATCTTCAGTTCGTTTTATTTCACTACTTCTGTTACCTTTGCTCCTACTGGGAAAAAAAGAGACAGAAGTAGTGAAATGAAACAAAACGGAATTTCTGAATCCTCTTGCAGTTTGCCATTGTCATAACTGCGCCATTGTTAATTGAGACGGTTGCTACAGAAGACGTGTCGCCGGATTAGGAAAAGAATGGCGGGTAAAGACATGACTGATGTAAGTCTAAAATGCAATAAGCCTATTTTATTTTTTCATAGTTAAACTTTTATATTATTTGTAATATATTGTTGTTTTTTCCTTTCAGGCTGAAATTGAAGAGCTACTACGAGATGTTCAACTGACTCCAGAAGAACGCGAGGGCTATGTTGAACGCATCAGAGCACTTCGTCAGCGTGAACAAGTAGCTCGTGAAAGAGAATTAGCAATTCTTGAAAGAGAAAGAGTAGCTATGGAGCGTGAACGAGCAGCGAATGCACAAATGCAAGCAGCAACTCATGACCGCCAACAAATTAACCTAGATCGGGCTGCCATGGAACTCGCGTTCAACAATTATCAGTAAGAGCAACAACGACGTCAACAAGAACAGCAACGAAGACGCATCCAAGAATTGGCTCGAGAACAAAGAGCTTTAGAACAGGAAGTTAATGCCAACAGGCACAATCCTGTTCTTCCACGTAGAAGTAAGTATACAAAGAAAAAAATTACAAATAAAAAAAACTAACACACGCATAGATTTACTCAGCACACATAACAACATACATACAAACGTACACACATGCATAACATACATAAACACTCATACATATTCAGATGTCCACATCATAAACCAACAAACTGTACAAAAAACGAATCATAATAAAAATTACTACTTTTCTTCTAAAGATGAACCATCAAATGCGCGTCTACAGAACCGGTTCATGGGTTTTTTATTCAACCTGTCAAATGCCGTTGTCAATTACGGTCCTAGCACACGAGGAGGTCGTAGAGGAAGAGGTGGCAACCTACATATCCAGGAACTCCAACAACCCATTCCAAACGTGCCACACGTTCCAAACGTTCCAAATGCAGCAGGAAATGAGGAGGATCAGCCAAACGATGTACCTGACGAGCTCCAGGACGATGCAAATATGGAATAGTTATGTACATTCCATCATTTCCATCATTTTTTTAATTGTTTTATTGTATACGATTTGCATCATCGTCGTTTTTAATAGTTTGAAGTGCAGATTTCAATTTAAATGAATAATTTGTTATAATTATAACCAATATTCATTTTTTTCACTTCAAAGCATCTAGTGTTTGTTCGACCTAAAACGAATTAACAATTTTAATGTATAATTACTTGGGTATCATTGCTGTTATTTTTTATTTCATACGATTTACATGATTGTTGTTCGTTTAAAGTTGAGAATATTATTATCGTCATAAATACGATTGTCTCCACATAACCTGCTCATTTTATGTGATTTGCATCAACTTGATCACCTTAAAAGTTTAGTATTACCAATGTTCAATAAAAATAAAAACCAATTGTAAAACGGTAGTTTGTTTCAATAAAGACGACTTTAATTTACTTCTACTAATTTCTTTCTCTGATTAATGGAAATTGTGATTGAATGAAATGTTTTTTTAATCAATTATGTATGCATTTATATGATAGTTTTTGTTTTTAATTAAATTAAATTGTATACAGTGTAACACTATTCGTTATTGACTATTTTAAAAAATAATTATGAGTTTTTGTTGGCCAATATAATTATTTGAGGAATTTTTAAAGTATAGTTTCACTTTTCAATTTAAATAATTCATAAATAATGAAATAATCCAAAAAATATGAATGTTTTATAATTTTCTCTGTATTTTGTACAAGATACAGCTATTTTAATTCGACGTTCTATATAACCTTATGCATTTATCAGATTTTCAAACCGCAATTTTTCCTTAACTAAACAGTGAAAAAATACACATTCTTTTTTAATTTAATTACTCTGAAAACACTTTTAAATGAAAAAGATTCATGCAAATTTTGCGCAAGGAGTAAACTCTTTGCAAACAAAATAGAAGAAAGTTTATTTGATATTTGATAAAAACTTTCAATTTTGTAAATAAAATAAATTAATTTACATGAATAATCCCCAACCAATTTTATTGTTTTGAATGCAAATTTTTATATTAATAATGTATAATGGATATTTTTCGTCGTAAAGTCTAATTCTTAACAGTAATTTATTCCTAATTAAAGCCTATCAAATTTTACAACATTTTAGAAATAGTTTGTAGTAATTTAAATTATATTAAATAAATTTTTTATCATTTTAACCTATAAAACATTAATAAGATTTTTAGAAATAACATTTGAGTACATATTCGTTTTTCATAAAAAAAAATTGATTGTTCTTACATTTTTAAAAAATGCTACTTGTATAAAATTTGTGTATATACATGCGAACACCTACTTGCATAAAATTCATGTAAAAATGGTCATCAGGGTATGGACCTACTTTCAAAGTTTCAAAAAAAATCTATACAAAATCATGAGACAACATTCTAAAAAAACTGGTGGTAAGTCAGAAATTGTGAATGTCGAAATTGAATACATAGTACTTATTAGGATGCTTTTACTGTGTATTTATTCACAGTGCAAACATTGATTGAAATTAAAATTTAATGAAATTTAATAAAATAGTTTATAAGCAAAACATAAACAATACTTAAGTATAAAATAAATATTTATTTTTTTTAATCTATTGGGTTCTGACATAGGGGTGTGGCTTATAAAAACATGGCGGAATTAACTGTACATTTTGAATTTGTTCGTGTTTTTTACAATTCTAGATGATTTTGCATTAAGTATAATTAAAAAAATTACTTCAAAAGTGCACAGTTAAAATAGTTCAAACGCTAAAACCAGATGGCGTATTGACATATGTCAGATTCCAATAGGTGATAGTTCTGTCACACATATTTGAATCTATTAACGATTCATTATAGTGGCTAATGATAAATCAGTCTGCTTAGAAGTCATTCTGCGATTGCTAGTAGTAGATTTCTGGGATATTGTAGCTTGCCTTCCAGTTTGTGGTCACCTCAAGCATTGTATTCTATTGCACATTTATTTAGGATTTTTTCTTCCAACAATATAGTTTGGTATGTACACAATCGGTGTCTAGCGTATTTTATTGATAAGTTGGTTGGGTTAGATTGCTTTAATAATCCTATCAGATTTGCATTCGATAATTTTTCAAATATATTTGTTAATGTTAACATACATGTTTGTAAATTATTGTTACAAATGATATTAATTAGTACAATTTTAATTGGACTATTAAGGGTATTTATGCAACAAAATTGTTACATGCTGAATATGACATTAATTTATTTAAAAAAATTAAAATCAATTAAAATAACCGAGATAGGCAGATTTTTGTACATTTTTATTTCAATTTAATAAACAAAATTGCATACAGTTTGCACAAAGCTATCACCTTATCGTACTATATAATTCCAGAAAATTGTATACATATTTTTTTATACATAAATTATTATTATGATTTACTCATTTTCCAAAAACCAATTTTAAATCAATTGTTCATGTTTTATTTTTTTCCAATATTTTGAATATCCTTAATTAGAATCTCTGTGTTTACCCATGAAGTTAGTCGCGTAGCACTTTTATTCGTATTCTCATTGGTCGTCCCGATCACGTGATTCTATTTGAACAATAATAAGCAATTTGTGATTAATATAATAATTATATTAAATAAAATATCCGAAGGAAAAAAAAGAGTAGATTATAAGCTAATTCAAT
>JABFPD010000169.1:0-14292 GCA_022817545.1 Cremastobaeus sp. ZL-2020 | reverse complement strand
TGCTCCCTCGAAAGCGGGAGCTAAAACCATAAGTGCATCGATGACATGCAACACTGTATTCACCGGGTGTATCATATATGATACAATTGTGAGTTTTGAAAATTGTAAAAAAAATAAAAATTTTCAAAAATTGTTTTTTGTTCAAACTTATTCTAAACTTTAAAAAATGCAAAAATGGGATATAACACATATTATGATATTGGTTGTTCGTTTCAGTAAATAATTAAAAGTAGAATTTCAAAAAATTAAAATAGGTTTTTCGATTTTTTTATTATTTTTTCGAGTTATAAAAATTTTAAAATAATAAAGTTATGATATTTTTAACATATTTATCATATTTTAAAGGATTAAAGTCTGCATAAATATTTTACGTCTATTTTACCCAAATTTTATACAAACTTTAAATCAATTAATTAAACTTTAAAAAATTAATTAAATATTTATACAATTTACACAATTTATATGTAAAATGTACGTAAAATAGATGTGAACCGTTGCATAAAATTTAAGTCCAAATCGCTCGAGCATTTATACAAACTTTATGCAAACTTTACGTAAATTATTAAAAAATAGATTTCTTGAAAATTTTGTTTTAACTTAGCACAAACTGTGGTTTTCAGGATTGTAATGTGGACGCATGTGAAATTTACTATTGTTAAATAAAAACTATCCTATCAATGAATTTAGGTAAAAAAAATATTTATGGTAAAATTTCAATTATAATTAATTATAAATAATAAAAAATAAAAAAAAATAAATAAATAAAAAAAAAGTAAATCTAATTTTAAGAAAAAAATCATCCCGGAACAAATTCTTATTCCAACACTGCAAAAAATAGTGTTTAGAATTACGTTTTGTCCTATTTTCTAACATTTTCAAGTGTTCAAAAATTGAGACAAAATAAAACTTATAATTAGAAAATTATAATATAATGAACAAATAAAAGTTTACGATATAAAACAATGAATACATTTTCGAATACAATAATACATTAAATATATTAATTTTGCTAGAATGGCAATTTTATATATTATTTATAATCATAAACTTAATTACAGTGTTTCTACGCGTTTTTGAATCAAAGGTGGAAAGTGCAATAAATTGCCCGGTACATCAGTAAACACCATTTTTGAAAGGAACCGTTGCTGGAAAAAATGGTACTTTCTTTTCTGGACGCTTTTTAACGAAAGAAAAAATAACGCTCAGATTAAACGCAAAGCAACTTTCGTGACAAAAATGAACAGGCCTGATACGAAGTTCCCAGTTGCTTACTCTTCTTTTTATTTGCAAAAATGCTCGCCATGCGAAAAAAACAAGCACCGTGCTGCGGTTGAATTGCGAATTCTTTGTGTAACCTGACACGAAATTGACGCAGATCTCGTAACGATTGCGGACAAATTTCGTTCGAGTATTGATTGTTTGCTTGCGAAGTTGTGCAAATACGGAAGACGTGCCTCCGTTATTTTCGAAGGCGCGTGTTTTTCTCCTCGCTCCACTTAGTAATTGTCGCACGCAATAATTATTATTGTCAATTGCATCGCTCGTGGTTTGGATATTTAACCAGAATTGCTGGATAATGATATATTGTTTTGTAACTGATTTCATGGAAGCATAATATTATCATTGTATGCATCACGAACGCGATACTCGAGTGCATTGTGCTTGACATTAAGAGACACATATGCGCATAATAGCGAGCGCTTTTTCTCGCCACCGCGCGCACATGTGCATTGGATTCTTTCAAACCGTTGCGTACGCCTTTTTATTTGCTTTAAATATCAAGACTCGACACAAATATTCGCTATAAGCCAAGGTTACATGCCATTGAAACTTATTTTTCAACCGCTTCACTTCTCATCAATGAAACAATTTCATTCATATGACAAACGTTAACTATTCCATTGTTTAATTACAATTATTGTTGTCGATTGAACATCTATCAATAACATCACTGAAAATCACGGATTGTGTCAAATTTACAAAATGCCAGTTTTTCAATCATTTATGTAAAGTTTTTGCAATGGTTTACGTGTATTTTACATAAAAATTGTGTGCATTTTATGAATCTTAAATTTACTTAGTTTGGGTAGTTTTTTTGAACGTTTGCCATTTAATTTATAATTATAAATAATATAAAAATGAGTGTTCTAGCAAAATTAACAACAATTTATATGTTTTCAGTTTTTATCATGTAAATTACTAGTTAATGAAAAAAAATTATATATTTTGATGTGAGTAAAGATTATACATTAAAAATCCATTCACCTTAAAACCAGAAAAAATATCGAAAATATATTTCAAATATTATATTATTATATTCTAAAATATAGTATTTGTTTTCAACATAACATTTTTTTCCATTATTTTATAATTATAAGTTTTATTTTGTTTCAATTTTTGAACACTTGAAAATGTTTAAAAATGGGACAAAACGTATTTTTAAACACTAGTTTTTGCAGTGTTGGAATAAGATTTGTTCTAGGATGAAACTATTTTTTTTATTTCATTTTTTTCATTGATTTCAATTTATTTCATTGATAGAGATCAATGAATTTGGAATTTATTCCAAAGCTCGACCGCTTTTGAATTAAATTTTATGCAACAGTTCACATCTATTTTATGCAAATTTTACGGAATAATTGTGTACATTTTAAAAATATTTAATTGACTTAAAGTTCGTATAGGCTTCGAGTAAAATTAACGTAAAATGTATGCAAATTTTATAAAACTCACTATGGAATGTAAAATATTTCCATATATATTGTATTATTTTGTACAACTTACGAAAAATTTAAGTAAATTGAGGATTTATAAAATGTACACAATTTTGATGTAAAAGTTATGCAAAATAGCTCAATACATTTACATAAACTTTAATTCCTAAATGGTTAAGCAACTGAAAAACTTTATGAAAATTACTCAAGAAATCATTTTTGTGTAAATTTGACACAAACTGTGGTCTTCAGGGATCTGTTTTTTAGGTTCCATTTCAAACTCTACGTAGATAATTCAGACGATTTAGAGAAGATAAATGTGAATTTTCGTCTTATATAGAATCTTTTGTAAGAACTTCTTTTGTATATAAGATTTTGTACAAAACTTTATGTAGAACACTAATCTTATATAAGATCTTATGTGAGATCTTACATGCAAATTTTTTAAGATATTATATGAAGTATTTTTGATAAGGTGACAATCTTTGCATATTATTTACCCTTGGTTTGCTTATAGATATGATATTCTGAAACAAAATTCAATTATAACACAGTATGATGAATTTGTTGTCGATTGCAGTTACTTGAAATCATTAAATTGACATGTATGTTTTTTAATTTCGGAACTAGCTGCGAAAGTTAAATAAATACCATATCTATCTAATTATCTCCAACATAAAAAGTATTAAAACACAGTAACGACGAGGTTTAATTGTCCAAATGAAATTGATCAGCTTTCTCTCGTTCATTTGATAACAGTCATGAAAATTTGACGGGAGGCATAAAAAGGAATGTTGAATGTACTAAAAGTAATTCGTACGAAACTGCTCGAGGCTGGATAAGCACTTACGAGAACACGTGAAGAAAGTTGAAGCAACTAAGGTTGATGATTGAAGTACTCTGTTTTCCAACTTAAATTTTATTGACTGACAAAATACAAAACCATGTGCCTAAAATAATTTCACTTGGTTAAAATCTAAAAAGCGAAAGTAAATCAGGATATTTGTGAGAACTAAACGAAACATATAATCTTATATGCTAATCTTTACACATATGTCTTCCACATGTTTAAACAAAATAAAAGCTTAGTCTTTTTTGTTGTTAACAACGGAGGTTGTTACAAAATACGGATATTATAGGTTTGATATATTTCCTCTGCTGTCAACTGTATGGTGACAACAATAAAATGTAGACTCTGGTAAAAGTTCCACTGGACGTGTTAAGACCTGTCGACAAACATTTTCAACATTTAATACAATTCACAGTCAAGTAATTTTTATGAGTTTTCATTCAATATTAATAATTAATTTGTCCAATTATTTAATATTAATATTTATATTTATATATATAATGAGAAAAAATAAAAAGTATATAAAAATGAATGAAATCCCTTACAAGTTCCGCTTATCTGCTTCTGCTTCTGGATCGAGAATCTGATTTTGACTTAGTCCTGCGAGGACTGCGTCCTTTAGACACGGATCTGGCCTTGCTGCGTGAATCTCCTCGACGGCGACTGTGAGAGCGACTTCTAGAAGAAGATCGAGACCTGGAGCGCCTTCCCCTGGACTTTGAGCGGGAACGAGACCACGATCGAGAACGCGAGCGGGATTTGGAGCGAGACCTAAAATAATTAAAATCGCACGTTAATACTTTCGTGCAGGATGGCGGTCTGTTTTGTCACGCGGGTCTGCTTAAGTTTATTTTTACGTTGAACCAAAGTTCCATTGAGCATTTTTTATTGTTTTCGTCATTTGTGTCAATGTAATTATTAACGTCCAGTTTAAAAAAAACAAAAAAATAACAATTTGAAACTCCCAATTTAAAAGTTGTATTCTAATCCAGAAATAACTGTTTCTAATTTGTTGATAATATATACAAAATAATTTACATAAAGTATGAACCATAACAATTTTAATTAAAGTGCTCCAATGCATCTTAATTAATAAGATTTGGCAAATTAACTATGGTTTGGCCGCTTTCTACCTGTGTAGTAATAATTCAAATCAGTTTAATTAACATGTCATGAATTTGATTCTTAATTAGACAAAACCAACTCGTTCAAAAATCGAACGACTTTACAGTTATTGTCAACATTGAAAATAATTGGAAAAAAATTGTTACTAAAATTAAATGTTTACTTTTTGTTATTTTTCTGAATATTTTAGAACCAATATATAAAACTGCAATGAACAGTATTCTACATGAGTATTAAACAAAAATTAACTCACAATCTTCTGGTTATGATGTTAAATTAGTTTAAAATTTAACTTTCACTGAGACAAATCACTCGATTATAAACAGCAGGAATATTATTTTAGTTTTAGTTGATATTTAGATTTGTTCTTCAATAACTCCATTATTTTTACCACATTGTGAAGTAATGACGTCATTGAGATGAATTTAAGTAATACGAGATGATTGAAAATATTGTACTTTTTTCAGATTTTCATTTGCAGACACAAGAAATGCACTTTCAATGATCAGTTAAATGTCGATCAATCAAAAGCAATTCTATCAAATTTTGTACCCAGTGATGACTTTTTGGTTGACAGACAATGATTGGCAGTAGAATATTTTCCTTTCCCGTACTTCTTAACATACCATTCAGAATCTGTTACCGCAGATGTTGCAGAGAAACTTACCTTCTGTAACCAAACGTGCGACTTTAATTGTACATGCCATCAATCGTGATAGTCAAATTTGTTTCATTTTTTATTCTTTCATTGTTAATGTTAATAGTGGTGATGAATTTAAGGTTAGATGAAAAGAAATGCAATTATTCTTTGTACATAATATTTCTGAAGGAAACAAGTAACTTGTCAACTGTTAAAAATGTTTCTTTTATCTTCTGTTTTTACGTTAAGGATATTGGCTTGTGTGGTGATGGGGAGGGGGGCATTGATAGAAAATACGATGGATTTTGGTTTTATTTGCAAAAATTTATGCATTTTTTATATAACTTGTTAAATGAGACTTTGAAAGATTATACAATTATCTTTTCATAGTAATAAATATTAACAATATTTAGTTTTCAACGCTTAAAGTTTCTGATATATTTTTCATTAGAAAAAAAAACAGCCAAAGTTTTAATTCCATTCAATTTTGCTGTTACACGTGGAAATTTTTAATTTTAATCCATAATTTATAAATTAAATGAACTGAATGAATGAACATTTCAATTAAAATTGTTGCTTCAGGTATACTACAATAAATTATATAAAGAAAAATAACAAAACGCAAATAATTTATTAAAAAAGATAAAAAAATGTATCGATTTATTTAAATAATGAACAAACATTGAATGTTAACTGTTTATAATAAAACTTATGTTCATTTACATATTAAATTGAATTTTAATTAAATTGTTGTGAAACATGACAAATTTCATCGGTTAATTTGTGGAGAATATAATAAAGAATAAGTTTTTTTGTAATCGTCAGAATTAGACAGAATTAAAGAATATGACTGTATTTTTTTAATGAAAAATATATCAAAAACTTTGAGTGTTACAAAATAAATATTGTTAGTATTTATTTATATGAAAATATTGTAAAATGTCTCAAGGCCTATTTCCCAAGTTATTTCGGAAATTACATAGATTTTTGCAAATAAAATAAAAATTGATCATATTTTCCATTACACATTGCCCTTGTACTCGCCTCACGAGCCAAAACCCTTACAATGTCATTTATGACCTCGATTTTGTTTATCTGATAATTGAATATGATACTGATTGGAGAAAAACTCACCGAGGTGATGTAGGAAGAAGAATAATAGTACAAAAAGTAGGCTATTTTAACATTGAAACATCTACTTTGAACAAAGAGATTTTGCAGTTTCGAAGGCGAAATAAAGTGGGTAAAATTGTCTGCGTTTGCAGCGAACAGTGCGTTTAGCCCTTGAATTGAAATTAAATTGGAATGATTTACATCTGAAACATATGTACAAAAAGAATTATAAAGTGAAGCATTGCTTTGAAGAGGGAACTATTTGCATAAATTGAAAGGCTCGGGAAAAACGACTTGTCAACATAGTGATCAACATCTCGCGTGCTAGAAATACGTTCCCTCTTGCGAAAAACAACAATAGTAATAAAAAATGAATTAACTTGTTGGCTGTGACAGTCGCAATGCTGTCAGGTAGGTCCCTTTCCATGCAACGCTCGGAACAAACAAAACGGACCATTCCTAGTGCAGACCTGGCATTAGAACGTGATATATTTAAGTACCATCTGTCGTGGCGTTTGGATCTTGGATCGACACTCGAAGAAAGCGCGCGTGGCAATGCCAGGAAGGGAAGGGTGGATGAGCAGAATGCAGGCGTATCGTGCGAGGGTCAGATGAACGGACGAAGAGTGGCTAGACGGGATGCTGGAGTTTGTCTCTCAGCGTGAGCTAGGTACGTATGCGCAGACGAGGCAGACGAGCAGTGAGCCGCACGGGGTCGTAGCAACCAGAGTCGGTGCAGAGGTGAGTGATTTTCTCACGGTGTCTGTCGAGGACCGAGCTGTGCGAAGATAACTAGCCACTCCGTCGCCTCTCTGGTTCGCTCGCTCGCGCAATGCAGACGGAACCCAGTGGTGGGTGCTACGCTGTAACTACGCAGTGTCAAACTCAACCCAAGGCGAATCTCGCGAAATCTCGGTAGCAACACATTGCACGTGTGTGCGCCTGCTCAGCCGCATCCCCTATAAATAATGGGCAACATTACATCGCATCTTCCAACCTTAGCCAGTTTGCTTTATTTTACTCTCTCTTATATCTAGCTTTCAATCAAAACGCGACTCCACCTCAAATTTAACTCACCGTTTTCCACACAGCTTTTTCCACTCACTTCTACTTTCAATACTATTCTCATCCAATTCTCTACAACTAAGGACTCATTAGTGTCTGGGATGGACGAGTGTTTGGTTCTTAGGCTCTTCTTTTGTGTTCGTGGAAACTTGCTCACAAACTTGCCCCCAAAAAGCGACAATTTCACACACTTTGTGGAAGCAAGCTCAATTTTGCATTCTGTAATTCCACCCATTCAACTGGTCCATTGCTCTCAAATTTTTCTCTACCTGCTGGAAAAGTCAGGGGTTTCTCCCTAGGGAAAACACTGCCTTTTTCCCCTCGTCATTTTGCTCCCAAGTGGAAAATGACACTGTTTTCCCGAGGGAGAAACCCCCCTCCTTCCCCTCGTCAAATGCTTGTCCAAACAATTCGTGCTCTTTTCCCAGTTGAAAGGGCCAAGAGAGAAGTCAAGAGGAAACAAAACGAACTGCTGTGATACTGACTTTCGCTTGCGAGATCCTCTGTGTCTGGAGCAGTCTCGGGCGTAGTGACCGCGCTCGCCGCACTCGTAGCAGCGGTCCTCGGGGTGGAAAGGTCTGCCTCCACCGCCGCCGCCGCGTCTGGACGAGGAGCCCCGCTCTCGCAGGCGCTTCCCGTTCGACGGCTCCACGCGAGCGCGCCGCCCGCAGATGGTGCGTCCGTCCAGGCCCCGCACCGCGTCCTCGGCGTCGCGGGCGTCCTCGAACTCCACGAAAGCAAAGCCAGGCGGGTTCCGCGCCACCCAGACGTTCTTCAGGCGACCGTAGTACGAAAACGTGTCCTCCAGCTCCTGCTTTGTCGCACTGCTCCCCAGGTCGCCCACGTAGACCTTGCAGTCTGACGGGTAACGTGACATCTGTAAAATTGCATTTCGTTAGTCTCACTTTTCCGTTATTTACTTCATTATTTACTTATTTACTTGTTTATTTATCCGTGTTTCAAATTTTCTCAATCTCCTCCGGATTGTATCAACACAAAGTGCTAAACTGACACCAAAAATGCTCTATTAATACACAATGTATTAAGTGTATCCGAGTTGTATTTCTGTGGCTCTTTCTATCGCTACTTGGATAAATAATAGAGTGCTAGACGCGATTGGAAAGGGTAGATAGGAATAATTTATGACGTCTATTTTTATTGTGCCATAAAAATACGACTGTCATACATGCCAGTGGAGTATACGCTAATGTAATCGTATCATCGATACAATTAATGCAAACAGTGGAATGAATCTGCGGAAATTTCACAGGAAAACAAAGCAACTTCACATGTACAGCCCTAAAGACTTCTAAAATATTTCAGATTTTAACCCTTTCAGTAAACAATTTTTTTAGGACTTTTCCCCTGAAATTTTGAGTTATTTCTATTACTTGAATCATTTTAAATAACTTTTTACCAAAAAAAGAACAAACATTTTTTTCAGTTCTTAAATATTACATAATTTTACCAAAAGGGTTAAAATTTTGCACATCTGTTATAACACCACTTTTAGAAATCTTGCACAAATTGAAAATTGATTTTTTTATTTACTTTCATATTTTTCATACTAATAAGAAAATATTTCATATTTTCTTTTTTAAATAAATAAAACTTTAATAAAATGAAAATTTTGCAATTCAATGAATTTATTGATCTTCAAAACAACTGCTGAAAACCTTTATTAACTTGCTCTAAAAATACTGAACAGAATTTTCCCATGATGTATATTTTTATTATATGTTTATCACAAAAAACGTACACAAACAATTTTTTAATGAGAACAAACAATTTTTATTGAACTGCATTAAATTTTACTTCATCAATGATTTTAATGTGCCTGCAAAAAAAGTCTTTATAGGTCTTCTTTTACAGTAAAAACCATCCACAATGCAGAAAAGGTTAAGGAATTTGTTTATATGTCCTTTGGAGCGTTGTTGGGTCGTACAAAAATAAAACTTGCAATTGTTGTTAGTTAATACTTATAATCAATTCAAGTTGATTTTCAAATCGAAGCCATTCAACACCTAAGAACACATAGGGGTGTTAATTGGATACTATCAAATCAAAAATCCAGTATGGATTCTTTTTAACCGGGTCGATAATATGGATGAGTTAATACATCGTATAATAGTCTGCTTATTAATTTCCTTGTATTTGTTTGTATTATATTAAAGGTTTTTTGTAAAACCATTGTTTGTACATAAAAAACACGGTATTGTTGCACACGTGACTGAAATATACTTGTACACTGAACAATGCATTAAAATTGAATATATGTATATATAATATATTTAAAATGTCAAGTTCGTTGTAACGACTCTGCAAACGATATTATTTATGATTCATGATATCTATAGCTACAAACTTTGAAAAGCTGAAACTTTTTGGGGTTATGAACATGTAGACAATCAAGATTTTAATAGTAAATTAGAAAGTTTTGTACAGCAAAGTAGAAGCGGATCTGCAAGAGTTTTTCCAAATGTGCATGCGAATGAACAGATACTCCGGAGTGTTACCTGGTTAGCAAAGAAATAAACGGGCAGTTGACAGTTTTTTTACCTTATTATTCATGTTCGGTCACTTGGTAGCAAACATCCGTGGTCGAATTGATTGAGATTCCGCCACCAGAACGGATAAAAGAAATTTTCTCCTTCACAATTCCTTCTCTTCGACTTCAAGGCGTCGCTTTTTCGTTATCGATTTTCATATGAACATATACTAATACAAAATGGTTTCACAGTTTCGACGATCAAAACGAGACAACCGCGACGGTCAAATGACGATCAACATGAGAGCTTCGCTGTGATTGGCTGGCGCGTGGTCCCGCCAATTTTTGAAAACGAGTTTATCCTTTGGTGCTCAATATATTGAACAATATAATATATATCCAAGGATGCGAAATTTTATGAACAGTGTTATTCGTTATAAATTAAAAACTAACAAAAAATTTTTAAAAACGTTATATGAAATAACATCAATTTTTCATTGTTTTGATGCAATGTAATAAAGAAACGAAATTATTTTATTATTCATTATTTTAGTATGGAAATAACGTTCACTGATAACGTATTCTTGTTATGCAAACGTTTTTTGTTCTATTTTCTGTATATTAACTTTTTAAAATCACACCAACCCATTCCAAAATTTTCTATTTTTAATATTAAAATACAAATAAATGTTTATAATTTAATTTGATATGACTCATGTATGAATTATATTATAACCGATATATATATATATATATATATATAATCCATATATGACTCACGTATAAACCTTGTATGACTCACGTGCAACCTATAAATAATGACTCGTAACCTATATATGAGTTATATATAATTATATAATCTATACATGACTCATGTATAACTCATATATGACTCTTATATAATCCATATATGGATTACATATAGGTCACACAAGTTCCATATATACCCCATATATCAGTCACAGGCGTTCCTTATATAAACCATGAATGGAACATAATATGTTCTAATATGAACCAAAAAATTACATGGTTCTCACAGGTTCCATATATGACCCATACATAAAACATACATGATTTGTTTAAGTTCTATATATATGGCCCATATACATAATATGGAACAATAGCACCCTATATATTTATTTGTGTCCAAACGGGCCGCAAAAGGACGTTGCGGGCGGCAATGCCGGGCGACAAAGACCCATTTGTGCCCTAGGGCGGCAAAACTAGCCAATTTTCACTTTAAATAACGAGTTTTTGTTTTTAGTTTTCGTAATTTCGTTATTACATAACGAACTAACATTTTTTCAAATTATATAGTATATTTCGCAACGAGGGAGTAAAGCGAAGCTTTACTCCCTGAGTTGAGAACGATTTTTTTCGTCACCAGTGCACGTAAAACATTTCGTGCTTTACTCCCTGAATTTGAGGGAGAAAAGCGAAATTTTACTCCCTACACTGAGAGAAAAGATGTACTAAAAATTACTACATTTATTAACTAATCTAGTGATGGCAAGCGCTCTTTATAAATTTTACCTAATCGATATAGTAAAATTTATCTGAACATGAAAATAAATAAAAAATATATATGTTTACCGGGCTGCGAACTCCAACACGTCTTCACACTTTCTTTATTGTGCAAGTATTTAACCCGCGCAGCTATCAATTCTCAGAATGACAACAAGCTGAATCTCAAAGTCACTTTCGAAACAAAAACATTGTAAAGACGATTATAAGATTGAATCTCTTGTTCTTCCAAGTATAAATAGCTACGCTAGTTAAATACTTGCACAATAAACACAGTGTGAAAAGGTGAAGGAGTTCGAGACCCGGCAAACGATTATATTTTTTATTTCTTTTCATGTTCAGAGAAATTTTACTATACCGATTAGGTAAAATTTATAAAGAACACTTGTCATCATTAGATTAGTTAATAAATGTAGTAATTTTTAGTACATCTTTTCTCTCCGTGTATAACAAACATATCGAAAATGTTAATATTTTTATGGTACTGGGCTTTTTATGATCCAAAAACAAACTAACAAAAAGTGTCTGATTTTGAGACAATTTTTTTCATTTGAAACGATACTAATGTCTCAATTTTATATTTGAGACGCTAAAGTCGTCTCAAAATAACCAAAATTGTCTCAAAATCAGACACTTTTTTGTAGTGTATATCGCTACATTTCACTTAATGCCATTAATCGTTCATTAAATCACTCAGTTTTCTAAACAGATTCTAATTGAAAAATTTTTGAAATGTTGCATGTCGTTTTTAATTATTATTATTTACAATTATTATATGCGTGGCTTTAACTAATAAACTTATCTGAAAGCTTATATTTTTAATTCTGTACACAGAATTAAAAATATATGTGAAGAAATGTGTAGCGATGTTCGTTTGCAGTTCAAACAGCAAATTTCGAAGTCGCGGTCGCTGTCGGAAATTGTTTGAGTGTCCTGCAAAATCCAGCGTGACACATACTATTTTAGTTTCCACATGTTTACAAAATGGGCGGAGACATGCGGAATTGCATATCTCCGAATGTAGGTTTCCGAGACCAACTCCGCCATTGAAATTCACTATCAAACATCATACGAAAATTACCGCATTTAGACTGAGTATAGTCAAAATGTTTTGTAAATAAGTTTTATTTACTACACTTGTGCTTACGAAACAATATTTGAAAATAAATATATTCACTGTAAAAAGAAACGTCTTACTATTCGCGATCGCAAAGTAAGGTGGCTCCCTCTGATGAAATAACATAAAGTATTTTTTTAAATATGCATCAAATATTGATTATTATATTGTGAATTAACTCAAAATAAAATAAAATGCTAAGATTCATTCGCGATCATGTTTCAAAATGTTTTAAAATTACAAAAGTTTCGCAGAATGAGACACTTATTTTTGCAATGATTTAGTCGGAAAAAAAGAGCAACCTATTTAATCCCTGATAAGATTCACTTTAGTGTTTCTGATGCCCGCCTCCTTTACCTCCTAATTTTATACAACTGTAAATCATAAACAACATATGAAATTGTCGATAACATTTCGAAAAATACAATCCTTTTTCTTTGCATTTTTCACTAGTATTGACTAACATTTTTAATAGCGAAATTCAATGTCCAAGTTCGGAAAAATTGCTTTCAATCGAGTGGAGAGTTTGCTCGCAAAAGCATTCAATTTAGTACTATGATTGATTACATGTTATAAAACTTTCGTACGTTCTGTCCAGTACAATAATTGTACCTGACCATCGATCCTTGTACCAATATCGCGAAACTACTGCTCGTCAAATAATTCGTGTTGTTGATTTGAAATTGATTCAGTTTTGGACGGATTTGTCCAATAAAATCAACCATAATATTAAAACGTCTTTATTTTCGAATTAGACATCTTTAAAAACAAAAAATTATCCTAGAATTTCAAATAATAAGTAACTATTTAACTACGTTTTACATGAAATTCACATATGAGACAAGGACCAAATCTACCCTCACCAAATAGTTACATTTTTATAATAGAAAACTTAACATAGTTCAGTATCAAATGCAGATAAAATATTGCTGCAAAAATAAACGAGGGTAGAGATAAGAAAGCTAAGAAAACTACGAAAACTAATAAAACTAAAACAAATTCGGAACCTAAGGAAACTAAAGAAATTATTTAAATTGGTATATATTTCATAAAGCGAAGCTTTACGAGGTGCATACGGTAATTTATGTCTCCAGGTGCTCTTAAAACACAGTTTGGGCTCCCGAGAGTAAGAGGGAGAAAAACGAAATTTTATTCGTAAAGCGAAGCTTTACTCCCGAGGATGCGTTTTACTCCCGTTTTTCGAGGGAGTAAAACTGTGTTTTAAGCGCACCGGTGACATAAAACAATACCTCTAGTGACAAGATTATTTCAGCGTCAACAGAAAAAAATGTTAATTTGTTTACGCTTGTAGATGTTTATTCATATTTGTATATCTGACTCGAACATAATTTTATTCAAGATCTAGAGTAATTACAACCTATTACATAGTTTTCGCTTTGAGTATAGGCTTCATGACATCTGGACGTCTTTTTTAAATGTTATGTGAAGAAACCAACCGGTCTTAAGCTTTAAAAGCTTTCATTTGTGCTTATGGCGGAATAGTTCAAATGAGGGCGCAATTGTTGATATATAATTAATGATGTCTCCCTGTTCTATATATATACGTCTGTTAGTTAATAATACTATTTAAAAGAGGCAAATGCTCGCCAGTAATAGCAATATGTTCTGGATTCCCGAAATCACTATCAATTGAAC
>JABFPD010000168.1:0-14296 GCA_022817545.1 Cremastobaeus sp. ZL-2020 | reverse complement strand
GGCGTTATTTATGTATCCCACTTCTGACACCACTTTTGTGTTTGTGGGTTGATAAATAATTAATAAGGGCCGATAAATTATTACAATTTATTTAAACAAGAATGAACATAGAGTGAGCCGTGTGGCGGGTGTAAAATGGTACGGGGGGAGAGTAGGTACGAACGCGGCGACTGTCTGTGAAGCAAGAGAGTGAGAAAGAGTTGGTCTGGGTAGTTACACGTTGTGCGTAGTGTATTATAGTATTTGCAACTGTTGAGTGTAGAATCCCGAGATTGAGTGTAGTTACATTTAGTTGCTGTGTTTATGTCTAGGTATCATACATAACATTTCTTCCCTCTTTCAAATGGAACTTGTTACGGCTACGGAGCAAAACGTAAGGGTGCGTGGCGTGTGCGTGTGGATCTACGAGGTGTAAGTGGCGTGTGTACTATGTGAGGGGGTTTGTCTGGATTTCGTGGCGTGACTGGTGTAGATGGTAACCGTGTTGGTGCTGGAGTCTGGGCCGATGCCCGGGTTTTGGTTCTCGCGGGCCACATGCGGCGTCCTTGCAGTTGGCGCTGTGGTGACAGGTGTTCGGAAAAACTGGATCCGTCGTGGACTTGGTACAGTTTGACCAGCTTCGTCATATGTCTGTATCTGGTCTTCTGCTGCTGGTTTTATTCCGGGAAAGCCCTTGATTTGATCGATATGGCGCTTGACCAGCTTCTCCTGATAGTTGACCTGGTAGTGTAAGTCTCCGATGCGGGCTGCGATGATACCGGGGAGCCACTTGTCCATCTTTATGTTTCCAGACAAAAAATAGACAGATTGCCCGACTTCGAGTATGCGAAATGTTGATTCCATCTCTGCCATTTGTTTCTCGCAGACTGTTGTCCGAACATCCTCGGGTCTTGTCAGATCGAGACGTGTTCGGAGCTCTCGTCTCAGAAACAGCTGGGATGGGGATTGTCCGGTGGTAAAGTGGGGTGCCCTTCTGAACTGACGCAGGAATTCGTTCAAGTTGGTTCGCAGCGTTCCTTTGGTGGTCTTCATCGCATAGAGGGCATCCTTCACGGTTTGGACGTATCTCTCGGATTGGCCGTTTGTTGATGGATGGTACGGCGCTGTAAGTTTGTGGTATTTAACATCACTATTCTGCAGGAAGTCTTTAAATTCTTCTGAAACTAACTGTCTACCGTTGTACGAGACGACGGTTACTGGGGCCCCATATGTAGTGAATAGATCGTCCATCAAGGTGATCGTTGCCGCTGCCGTTATGGAAGTAGTAGGTTTGACCGCAAGCCACTTGCTGTATGCGGCTACGACAATGAGTAGCATGGTGTCCGCTACTGGCCCCGCCTAATCCATGTGGATACGCTCCCATGGTGCTTTCGGGTACTCCCAGTGGTGCTCGCGAAACTTCGGTGGAGCGTGTGCGTGTGTCGCGCATGTGGTACATGACTTCGCTATCCTCTCAATGTCCGCGTCGATACCCGGCCAAAAAACAAAGGAACGTGCCATTCCTTTCATCTTGACGATACCTAGATGGGCTCCATGTAGGTCGTTGAGGATAGCGTCTTGTAGTCCGGGTGGAACTACTACTCTATGCTCGAACATCAAGCAGTTGGCCGCGAGGGTGTATTTTGCCTCAGGTGCCTTGAAGTCGTGGCGGACAAGATCTTGGCCCCCTTCCAAGAGTTTCACAATTTTGCCGAGATGTGGGTCTCTCCTCATCTCTCGTGCAATGGTTTCTGATTTGACGGGTAGTTGCTGCATCTGATGAACAATGAACAAATCGAAATCATCGTAGTTCTCTGTCTCCTCCTTCCTGTGCGCCTGGATATTGTTTACGATCGTTGGTAAAATGCGCAAGGTAGTCAGCATAGTTAGCCATATGACTAATGCATAGAACTGGCAGTGACTTTTCCGGGTGAAGGATCTGCGTCAAAGGCTTGTGATCTGTAATGAGAATGAAGTGTCGAGCATAAAGATAATAAAAAATTTTTTGTACTGCTCAGACGATAGCTAGTGCTTCTTTATCAATCTGGGGGTATGTCTGTTCCGTTGCAGACATTGTTCGGCTGGCATAAGCGATTGGCCGTTCTTGGCCGTTGGTGAGCCGGTGAGAGAGCACTGCGCCGAGCCCGGTTTTGCTGGCGTCCGTTGCTAGCAAGAGTGGCAGTGCTGGGTCATACTGCATGAGGACCTGTGGCGATGTCAATGCGTTCTTGATATTCTGGTAGGTGCTGTCTGCTTCTGGTGACCAGACAAGCGAATCCTTCAACAACATGTCCCTGAGCGGTCGGTTTCTTGTTGACAAGTTTTGGATGAACGCATTGTAATATGTTGTTTTTCCCAAGAAAAGCTGAAGTTCCTCCGGGGTCGTCGGTTTCGGTGCGTCCCGTACAGCTTGAATGTGTGCATCGGACTTGTGGACGCCGGACGCGTCGATTTTGTGGCCAAGAGCTTCTAGGACTGATTCGCCAAACCTGCATTTGGCTCGGTTAAGCATGAGGCCGTGTTGATGGAAGCACTCCAGCGTTTCAGTGAGGGCCTGCACAAGATTTTCAAAAGTATCAGCGAAAACAATTGTGTCGTCAAAGAAACTTACAACGTTTGGAAGATTTTGTAGGACCGTGTCCATCCGTCGCTGCCAGATGGCGGGGATTTTTGCAGCTCCGTAGACAGCACAAGTTGGGCGAATCAGGCCATGGGTGGGGGTGTTGAGCGTAAGGGCGTGGCTAAACTCGTCATCGGCCTCGAGATGAGTATACGCATCTGTGACATCCAGGTGGCAGAAGAGAGTGGCGCCGCGAATTTTGTTGAACAGGTAATCCATTTTCGGGATTGGGTGTTCGTCCACGATGAGTTGCGGGTTCAGAGTAGGCTTGTAATTGCCCGTGATTCTCAATTTGCCGTTCTTCTTTACGACGACATGGGTCGTTGACGCCCACTCTGAATAGTCTACCCTTTTGTAGAAACCACTGGCGATTTTGGCGTCGATCTCTTTGGCATAGGCCTCTCGCAGAGCCACTGGAACGTCTCGTGCCCGGGCGAAGGTAGGCGTAGCTCCAGGTGTCAGGTGCATCTTCGCAGGAGGTCCCGATAACTTCCCAGGGATGTCGCTGAAGACGTCATGGTATCGGTTGATGATGGCGTCGAGTTGCTTCTGCTGGTCCGGAGTCAGCAGCTTTGGCGACGACCGGGTCTTGGAGGTAGCAGCGATATGGTGCACCGAGGTTCGCTCGTCGCGCGATGGTTCGCCGAACATCTTCATGAAGTTGATCTCTTGCTTGAATTCCTTGATCCATTCTCGACCCAGGAGCGTGTCGTGTTCGCCAGACATCAGGTAGAGGTCGAGCGACTTCGTCGTTGCTCCCATCGTGGCTCGGACACGGGTGAAACCAATGCAAGGAATCAGATGTCGTGAGTAGCTGGCGAAGCGACGCTTTGTTTTCTGCAACCTGAAATTGGGAACGATGGCGCCAAAAATGTCCGTACTCATCATCGCGCAGGGGGCGCCTTAGTCGAACTCCATATTGACTGTGGTGCCCTCTATTTGTACCGCCAACATTTCTCGTCCGGATGATGGCACCGCCCCGATGACCTCGATCTTTGCTAGTCATTCGTGATCGAATAGCACGTCGATCTGATCAGCTGGCTTCTCGGCGTCGCGTCGTAGACCTGGTTCGCGTGTGCATGGGACCTGCACACTCTGCTGATGTGGCCTTTCCTACCACATGTGTTGCAGGTAGCGTCCCAAAACCGGCACTGGCTGCGAGCATGAGTCTCTCCGCATCCTGCGCATGCACGTTGCTTCTCTTGGCGCGCCGAGTTATCGTGCTGCGATGGCCCACTAGATGTTCCCAGGTTGGCCTGGCGGGGTCGCTGTTGGTTGCGTGGCCGTTGGTTGCCATTCTTCCGGGTCGGTGGTCTGCCATAGCCTATCCAGTTCGTGGACTCGCTATCGGCGACAATCATCGTATTCTTGACTTCGTCGGCCGTATTCCGGGTGGCTTCAAGCGCGCATGCAATCTCGTATGCATTAGCAAAGCTATCGGGTTTCTTGGCGATAATCTCATCGCACATGTCTCTGGATTCCAGGCCTTTCAATAGTTGCTCGATCAACATGCGATCTAAGAAGGCATCATACTCACAATGCGTGGCTCCTTGTCTCAGGCGAAGAGTGAAGCTGGCGATTGACTCTCCTGCCCGCTGCGTGACGTTCCTGAATTTTATGCTTTCAGCATATTTATTGCGGCTGGTGTCGTAGTGATTAGTCAGTTTTGACTGAATATCACTATAAGATAGCGTTTCCGGATCGGTGGGACTCACGAGGATCTTCAGAGCGTCGTTGAGTTCAGCGCCCATGTATACGCGCGCGTACGTTGCGTGTTCGTTTGCAGGTACCTTGCTCAAACCAAGCGCCCAGGTGAATCGCGTGACGTAATCACCTACTGTGGTCTCGTCGGCGGCACGGTAAGCTGACATCGAGAACTGCGGCGTCCGGGCCGGTGCTGATGACGCGGTCTCCGTGCTCGGAGCGACCTGAGTGGCGGACTGCTTGAGAGCGTTGGCAATCATTTCTGACAGGGTTTGGAGAAGCTCCGTAGACACTGTTTCTGGCATTGTGAAGAAAAGTAATGCACTGGTGAATTAGCCCGCGATGCGTTAAACTTTTCGTCAGCACGTGGTTGCGTTGAGGTTAGAGTCCGAGACCTTTAGTGAAAAACTTTCGATGTGTGTGTGTGTTTTTTTACGGCGTTATTTATGTATCCCACTTCTGACACCACTTTTGTGTTTGTGGGTTGATAAATAATTAATAAGGGCCGATAAATTATTACAATTTATTTAAACAAGAATGAACATAGAGTGAGCCGTGTGGCGCGTGTAAAATGGTACGGGGGGAGAGTAGGTACGAACGCGGCGACTGTCTGTGAAGCAAGAGAGTGAGAAAGAGTTGGTCTGGGTAGTTACACGTTGTGCGTAGTGTATTATAGTATTGCCAACTGTTGAGTGTAGAATCCCGAGATTGAGTGTAGTTACATTTAGTTGCTGAGTTTATGTCTAGGTATCATACATAACACATACTTTTACCAACTTTTTAGTGTAGATCTTCTTGACTTTCATAGTTATTCTCAGGCTTAACATCTGAAAGAAATCTGGAAATTACTGCATATATTATGGCTTGAAATTACTTGGAAATCAGTGACTCTTCGAACCCAGATTCTGATGAAAACTTCATCTGGAGCTGCTTTTTATTAATTAACTAGGGGGGCTACGCCCCCCTGCGCGCTACGCGCGCCAACCCCCCGATAAAATAAAATATTCATCAGCAGAATTAGCTAATCATTTTTAACTTATTCAGTGAAACATTAGCATTATATGCTTTTGAAGTGGAAATACTTCAAGTACAAATGAATTTATATATGTTAAAAATAATCATTGCCCGAACCTCACCACGGGGAGGTTTCTGCAGTGAGATTCATCAACAAAAAAAAATATAATTAAGTGAAATTGTTGATCCCGCAAAATGAATTTAAATAAAATCTGGGAAAAAAATATTATAAAGTAGAAATTATATGTATTAAAAATTAATATATAAGATAATCTGGCAGGGGCTTTGTTTTGAATAGTACGAAATTGTTTGCATAGTATTTTTTCAGCGATTTTCTCAGCAGTTGTATTAAATTTATCAGCGATTTCCTCAGCAGTTTCATCAAATTATCAGCGATGTACTCAGCAGTTATATTAATTGTTTCAGCGATTTCATTATCATTATTGCTATATTTTTTTTGAATTGTATAAAATCTGATTTGTCGTCAACATATCCACACATGGTTCTGAAGTTATGTATACAAATAAAGAAAATATGCGTTAAATTATGTTATATTTAAGAACCAAAACTGGCAATCGCTAAAATATTCAATAATTTATTGGAATCGTGTATGAAATTATTTAATATACTCACACAAAATTATCCCCTACCCTGTAAACACACTTTGATCAAATTTTGATCAAATTTTATGCAAAAGATTTGATCAAACTTTGCGTTATACGGTGTCCGCAAATTTGCTCAAATTTTGATCAAATTCAATTTTGTAATTTTTTCAGAATTTCAGTGTAAAAATCAGTGTTAAAACTTATTGTGTTTATAATTACAATATTAAATATGACCAGTAACCATTTTATTTTTATAAGTATTAATATAATAATAAAATTATAATAATTATCATTTATGTGACAATTTCTACAACCTATTCTTATTATCATGTAAGATGGAAAGAGGGAACCTACCTTTGAGTGCCTTGGCTGAGTGATTGATGTTCGTAGGTTATATAATATTGAATTAGAACATTGTTAATGAATATTGTTATGAATATTATTACTAAATAACTAAAGCTTAATAAAAATGATAATATATTGCGTCTATATATTAACCATATATTGCCAATGTATTCACACTAAATTCCCAATATATTTTCTTGTTTCCAATATATTTCTTATCTTTGGTAAAAAAAACATATATTGGCAATTATGTAATGTAAATATATTGATTATATATTGTCAATATATGGATAATAGATTATCATTTTTACAAGAGAATACGATGAGAAGATATAAACAGTTAACCTTTTAAACTTACGTCAATGTTTAAGAATAAATTGGAGTTTTTCACATTTTATGTCTTGAATGTTGAAAGATTTATTTTATTCTTAACCCGTGGAAGGCACACTAGTGCGAAATCGCACCAAGGAAGGGGAAATTAAAATGGGATTTATTTGTGTTAGACAAGAACGCCAAAAATAATGTGCCTTTCACGGGTTAATAGCGACAATAGAAGGAACATTATTTGATTATTAATTGATAATATATTAAATATAATTAGGTATATTATTCATAATCTTTTACCTTATTTCTTTATTCAAAAGTTTTTAAGATAAAAAAATTACGCAATATCTTTAAATGTACAACTGTCAATTATGTTAAGAAATGAATGAAATAAATAATATACGAAATTCATAACATTAACTTCGAATAAATGCGGGCTTAGAAAGTATAACGTAATTTAATTTACTTTGGTATTTGCTTCAGTTGTTACAAATATTTAGTGATTTTTTACATGAACATAAGTTGATGCGGCGTCCTTATACAAAGTCAACTAGACATTAATATTACAATAAAATTATCCTTGTATTCTTCATATTCATATTCTTCATCGCTAGAACCCATATCAATTTCTTCGTCGCGATTGTAAACTTTAGAATAAGGAACAAAGAAACATTTACATTGTATAAAGTCTATTGGATGTGTATATATATTGTCATTGAGATTAGAAACTAAGAATATTCCTACATTGTAAAATGGTTGTATTGTTTTGAATGCACGAGTTTTGAAAAAGTAAGTATCATTCTGCTTAACTATATTAGTAATCATATGCACTTGATTATTTATAAAGACGCAATTATTGGGAGTTTGAGTACGGAATGTCAAATCGTTGACTGTCAATTTGTGAAATTGCGTAAATTCAGGTGGCAAATCTTCTTCCGTATGCCTTTTCGAACCTTGTGGTTTTTTGCTCATAGTTGATGAATGACTATCTAAATTGGATTGAATTTCAGTTATACGATTGTACAATTGTTGAAGAGGTAAACCTGGTTTTCCCAATAATTTTGAAAAAATGCCCATGACGTTTTCGAAAGGAAAAGCTGAAATAAAGTATAGGCTGCATCTATGCCTTCTTACGTCGTCTGTAAGATGAAGCAAAGAGTGTACATTATATGACATAAATGCTGGAGTGTAAATTTTCTGAACCTGTTCAACAAATTTTTTCAAAGTGGCTTCAGCAAACTGCAAATGAAATTCTGAATTCGCATAATAACACAAACATCTGATGGCTGCATGAAGAAGCAAGAAATTCAAGTACGCATACTTTCGGAGGAGGCCTCGAAACACTATAATTCCAGTAACAAGAAGAATTTGTCGAAACTCTGTTGCTTTAAAAGCTTGAAAATCCATCAAATCGTTTGGTTTTCTGGAGAATTCTTCTGGTAAGTACGTACTTAAATCTGAGAATCTTCTGATAGCAATAAGTCTGTTTCTTCGCGACAGTCGTTCATTCCTGTTATATTTGCCTTTCAATATAACTGACAGATATTTCAGAACGACTCCTAATAAAACTAGATGCATGTAATCTAAAGTAACATCAAGTGACGGATTATCTAGAATTTCATCCAATGCAGATTTTTCTGCAAAATAATGTCCTTCGTCATTTCTTTCATTGTATTCTTCGATTGTTCTATGTGGATGAGATGAACCAAGGAAAACCAAATGCTTCGCTGGTTTTGAGTTGTTCCTACTAACATAATATACACCTTCGACTTTGCATCTTGAACAAGGTTTTTGTGCTCCAGAATATTTATGATTAAGTACAAAGGCTCGTGCAGGAGCGTCGCCTATAAAACATCGAAATTCTACTGGTACTTTTAGACCGTTAATTGAAATTCCACTATTTCTTTTGATTTTTTGAACATCGTCAACAAGTGAACCAAGAAATTGCACGGAATTTCCGGGACTTTTAGTTCCTGAGTACACCCCGACAATTCCCATCTCGGATTTATCTATATTTATTATTCGGCATAAAATTGGTCATACGCTTTTTTGTTTGTTCAATCTTCCACCATCGGTGAACAGATCTATTCGAAGAACATCTGGAACTTCACCTACGCAATTTTTATCAACTAATATGACTAGTTCCTTTTCTAACCCAAAGTGCAGATAATGCCCTGGGGGAATGATTTTTATTTCAGGTTTTTTTCGTGGAGTGCCTAAAAGAGTTCTTGCAGTTGCAGGTAATTTTCTGAAAATAAAATCGCATTTTTTATTAAATAAAATAGTTTACTGAGGTTGAAACTTCAAAATTCGAAATATAATCATGATTAAAATAAAAAGTGATGAAATGCTTAAAATTGCAGAAATCTACCGTTTAGGATATATTTAATAAATATATATATGTAGAAAACTACAATAAAAAAAGGTAATAATAGCCCTGATAGCCACGGTTTAGATCATAGATTTACATAATGTTTACGTCAAGATACGGCAGTCCCTTGACATAAAGTTTTCATAAATTTACGATTTTGTTACAATAAAAACAACTGTTATATTTATATTTACGATAAAAATAATGGTTCTAAAAAATTCGTTTGATAAAAATAAACATATTTAAATAATAATATAGAAAAAATTATTATTTATGCGCAATTAAAAAGAGGAAATTTCTTTGTTTAATATTACATGTATGTAGATTGAAAGGATGAAAACAATAAGGATAGGAGAAGTATTATGTCATGAATAAATATTTACATAGACTTCTAATTTAAATTAAATATTAATAATTTCAATTTTTAGTTTTAAATTTAAAAAATTAACGATTTTTGAATTTAAAATACATCGCAATTTATGTAAATATTATAGCATAGGACTGCGGTATCTTGAAATAAACTTTACATAAACTGATTGCAAACTTTTTGCGTCATGTTTACAGAAAGTTTACATAAATGTGGGTATCAGGGAGTATTATTTTGTCTTTGAGGAACTCAGATCATATTAATTTGCATTATTGTGAATGCAGCTAATATTTTAAACAGGCACATTTTTTAGACTCGTTCCAAATACATAATTTATGATTCGATATTTCACAGAAATCCAAATAATTTTTCTCATGGGACCTCTTCAGTTTAATGTGCTTTATACTTTTTATTTTTTTAGCTTTGACAATAATTGTAGCTAAAAAAGTTTAATTTTCTAATTAAAATTTTTACCTATTTTTGGCAAAATTTATTATTTTTAAGGTATTTCGTATTATATTACGTAATCCATTGAATTAAACATTTTTGAACTTGTGGTTTCATCTGCCATTAAACAAATTTAAATAAGACATCTTTTTTATTATTATGAATTCTATATTCTGGGCAATATTATTTTAAAATGAAATATAATAACTTTTCTAGATTTAGAAATATTTGTAAAAAAATATAATACATTCTAATTTAAACGCAAAGAACAGTTAGGTTAAATTAACCAATCTTTGGATGATTTAAACAAACATTTGGTTGAATCGACAAAACTTGCGTTGATCAAAAAGTTTCAATTGAATCAATTTTTCAAATGGTTTTCTATATTTTGAAATACACTTTTTCGCAAAATTTGCTAGCTACTCTAAATTGACAACTATGATTTTCTAACAGTATTAGAACATTTTTGAAAAAAAATAACAAATGTTCCATTTAGTAACAAATTAATTAATTTGGTTTTTATGGTAAAATATTTGGATAAATATAGTTCAAACAAAAAATACGAAATCATGTTTTAATATATATATATATTGATAGCACTGACAGCCATTAATGTGAAAACTAGATTTTAAATTTTATATACGAGTAAATATGCACCTAAGACATTTATGTGTCCTGAGAGCTTTTAAAACTGCATCCGTTTGAGACTGTTTCATACGAGTTTTAATGACAGCCCGTGCAAGTTCCTTCTTCAAAGCAGCTATTTCCGTTTCTGCTGACTTCTCCACTTCTGGAATAAGAACTCCTTCATTGTTGTTCACTGTTTTTTTCGCTGCAGTAGAAACAGGAATAAATTGTGGAAAGCTTTCTAAAAGATCTTGTCTTTCCTCAATATTTAGGGGCTCATCTGGATTTGGAATGATAACACCTGGAAGGTGTACCACTGGTTCTGTTGCAAGTGTTTGTCGTAAAATTCGTGATGCATGCCCAAAAGTTTGTTGTTCCAGAAAAAGACTTTCATTGGTGCGATGAAAATTATTGTTAGGATTGTCAGAAATTTCTGTCAGTAATGCAGCTGAATTTCGTACCCGTCTTTGCTGTCTTTCTCCAATTTGTGAATATGGTAAACGTCTTATTGGATATTTTTTTACTTTCATAATAACGCCTGAATTAACAAACATTCATTGAAAAATTTATGATGCCCAAACAACTACACATAGTAATGTCAATGTTTACTTCAGTTGTTAATTTACTCGATATTAATAGAATGAACCAATTGATTTTCCAATGGTATAAACTAGAAATAAATACATCTTCAACGTTCAAACATATTTTCTTTCAAGAAAGCAGATCTCTTATCTGCACCTTTTTCGGACCAAATACTGCAATCTTTTCGTCTTTTTTCTTTTTCGTCTATTACAAATCTCTATCCTCCGTTTGCTCCATTTACTCTTTTCTTTGGAAAGCTCCTCTAATACGACTAAAAATCACCATGCGCTTCAATCCCTGTGAACTTTTAGTCACCCGTTATGATTTAGCTAAATTTTATCCGTAAATATTATTACTAGCACTTAAAACCATTATGTGGCAAATATTTTGTTGCGCAAAATTCATCAGGAAATTTATACACGATATATCTGGTCTGAAATATGCAAGAATAAATTATTTCTGATGCAGTTCTTTACATTTTAGTACGAGAAAGTTACAAGATATAAGATTAAATAAGAATAGATACCGTGCAGACAAAATATTTCGATTTGCTAAATAAGGAATAAAAAAATTATTTTGTAATAAATTTAATATGGATACCATTAAACTGAAAAGGAAATCATTAGCACGCAATTTCAAAATAAACAATTTGTCAGTAAATTGTGAATTAAAACAAAAAAAATGATAAATTTTTTTGTCAACATAGGTAAAAATAACCTCACTCTGAAGAGCTCCAAAACTAAAATACAATGGTGAATCCCTCGTTCAATGTATATTTTTATTTTAATTGTGTTGAAAACACATTTTTCTTTATACGTGAAATTGAATATCAAGCACGCTTCTGAATCAAGATGCAGTCTTCTGAAACTCTGCCTTATTTTTTCGCATTTGTTTGCATACAAAACTTCTTAATTCTGAGCGCGCAGACGTGAATTTCTAATGTTCAATTGAAACAACATCAAATTGTTTTTTTTGCTCACCCGCGTGCGAAAGTATGGTAAAGTTCAGTGGTTATAACAATATTTATTCCTATGATCGGGATATTTCAAATCTTTTCAGAACAGTACGTTTTTATTAACTGTTGAAACTGTAATATTGAGTACTAACTGTAAATACAAGTTGAAAAAATGTACATTTGAATTGTAAGGTACAAACACAATTTCAATGAATTTAGCTAATCTATATTTATTTACACATGCAGTTACACATCGGTTTGTTGCATATGAAATTGCCGTCAAAAACAAAACACTCTTAACAAATATTATAACCAAGACAAATTTTTTTTAATTTGTTCTGTCACAAGCAAAAATAAAGAAAAATATACGATGGTCGTAAGTAAATTTCACATAAATCTACATGTAATTAATTTAAAAAATATAACCTACAATTTAACTTAAACATATCTTTATTATTGTATATTTAGGACGATAATAACACAAGTGAAGAATCTTCCCCTGATGAAGAAACCAATAATCAGTTTTCACCTGATATGGAATGCAACGAAGAGAATGAAACTCAACCATCAGATTCCGAAAATTCGGACGTTGGAACTCTTCGCCGCTCCAAAAGGAAGAAAGTAGCAAGGCCAAAACGGTATTGCACAACCTCGGAATCCGATAAACAAACAGGGACGAAAAGGCCTAAACAACGAACAAAACAAGTCTCAAGGAAAGGAAAAGTACCAATCATTCAGGGTGAAGCAAGAAAAGAACAAAGTTTGTTTTCTAAATATTTGTTCATTTTACCAATTAATAATTTGTTGAATTATTTGCATATATATAATTTATCAGCTCAAATAAATTCATAACTTTTTCAAGTGGAAAATGAAAAATGTTCGTTATACTTTGTCGGAATTCTTATAGCATCTGTTCGTTACAAATTTATTATTAGGATTATATCTCAGAGCAACCCAGGCAATGTCTTGCGCAATTGATCTTGATATCATTGACCTTAGAAAGCAGATACAAACAGGTGCATCAGTTCAGAAACCAAACAGGTATATTTAAAAAAATGTATCGTTATTCTCAAAAATTTGCAAAAATTCGTTTTTATCTCAAAAAACCGTAATATATTTATTTAACTTTTTTGGACACTACGAAAAATTAATCCGAAATGTTGAATATTATGTGATGTAACATTATATATGTTTGACTCTCTTAACTATCACAATAATTCAAAACAACGTTTAAATAATAATAAAAATTCATTTTGTACTTCATCATATTTTTGCGATGCAATGTAATCACTAGATAAACATCTCCCGTTTCAGATCTGAGCTAAATTGTTTAAAAGAAACCTCAGCCAGTTTTGAACCGAATTTTGAGAGAACAAGGTCGCTATGCATGCAACAGACACAAAATTCTATGCAAAATCAGTTTCAGAGACGCCTGAAAGAACAATCTAAAAATATATCGACTCCACAAATGACAGTTGATTCGCAAACAAGTGTTAATAGATCAAAGACCTTGCCGCATACGTTCACCACCGAAGATATCCAAGTAAGTGTTTGAATAGAGCAAGAGTTGTCTGAGTCATCGTCAATTCTACAAAATACATTTGTAATCAAAAAACAGTTAAATTTGGAATCAAACCCTCAGACATTGGACGACTCAAACAATGAGTTTCCTGGACAGCAAGTCGAAGTTAATCGTAACTTGTCTCAGTCACCACCGACTACCCAGAGGACAAATGCAACGCAACATACAATTTACGAAATACCACAGCAACCATGGCCGAGCCTCATCAACAACGTACTGCATTCTAATTCGAACCATCGGCTATTTGATGATATTGAAAATACATTTCAAAATATAGCAAATTTGCACAGAGATGTAGAGCGACCTAAATCACCACAACCAGAACAGTTACAGCTTGAGGGAAATCATGAAATTCCAAGACCGTCGATGGAGCCACAAACACCAAATGCTGGTTTACATAATAATTTTCGGTAATTTTACTTACTTTACTTAGATCGTTAGTGGATTCCATAAAACAAACTATTTTGTATTCAACAAAGATTTTATACGATCAAGATCACCACTACGACAGAACAGAGTGCAAGACCAGCTAAATCTTGGAAGAGACCGCGAAAGGCTACCACAAGTTGAGGGGAATCATGAAATTCCAAGGGGACGAACGTATTTGATCGAATTGTCATTGTATCAAAGTACTCCTTTTATCTAAATCGCATTTGATCGTGGTTGCATTCGATCGAAGTGTCATTTTATCAAAGTGTTCGTTTTATCCAAGTCACTTTTTATCTGAGTCGCAATCGATCATTGTGGCAATTGATCGGAATCGCATTCGATCGG
>JABFPD010000167.1:0-14312 GCA_022817545.1 Cremastobaeus sp. ZL-2020 | reverse complement strand
TTGTGCTATTACGAGGACGTCCCCGTAATTGAAACATGTTTGCGGAAGATTATGAGGACTTACAGTCCTTGAAATTATAGGGCCCTGTATGTAAATTAACGTACGGTCCTGAGAATAATTATTTCACAAACATATATATATATATATATATATATATATATATACCAAAGCGATTTTCACAAAATACACATTTCTTAAAAAATATTCCGCAATATCCGTAAACTTACGGATCAAAATAAATTTTCACGGAATAAAAATGATTCCGAGTAACCCGTAATTTTACGTTTCAAAATTACGGTCTATCTCGGAATCATTAAAAATGTTTTTCCGAAATAGACCGTATCTTTTAATACGGGTAAGATTTGAAATGTACTGTACCCAACGCTGAAGCCAATAAATAGTAATAATTCAAAGTAATAATATTCGATGGTTGGCGAAAAACTGCGGGAGCAGCAGATTCCTCCTTTTGGATAATTATGATTTCATTTTTTAAATTATGAATATAATATAAAATATTATAATAATTATTATAAAAATAAATTATAATGACATTGAAAGCGGCTTAATATCTCTTATATATTTGTCTTTGTTGCTCCCAGATAAGCTATGTAATTTTTATTTATGATAAAATAATATAAAATAAAATAATTAGTTTATTTTATACTTAATTTTGATTTCAACGGTCAGGACAGTACTGGGACGGTACAAAATGCCAACCGTCAGCGTTAGTATCCTGCTATTGTAAATTGGTGTTACATTCCCAAGCAATTGCAAACGATCGATGCCAACGGTCCGCCGATGGTCGTTGGTACTGGGTAATCAGTGGGACGTTCGTGAATTTTTTCGTCAGTAGCGACTTTCGTTCCACGCGTTGCAAAAAAATATATAATTTATTTCCAATTTTCTCTTGACATGAAATTATATCTATGTTGTAAATAAATATCGTATTTAAATATTCAAGGATGTGTTTTCATTAATTCAGTTGTTTACGATAAAAAATTATTAATATTCAATTCAACGAAAGTAAAATTTCAATTTCATTAACTTTTATATTAACCGCTATAATGCACCTTACAGATTAACTTAAAGACCTAAGTTTTATCATCAACGTACCCACTCTGGTTATTGCATTATTTTACGATTATTTCTACTTTGCCCATGATGTTCAAAGCTAAGTTGAACAATTATTCGAGTTCAATTAAAGCAGTAAAAAATGCTGACAATCAATTAATTTGCTGCATTATACGGAAAGTTAAATTTAGCTGTATAGTAAATGATCTAACACTTCATATGAATTTAAATGAATTTATTACGTTTCTATCAAACAAAGTTAAAATTTTCACTTGTATGAAAAATATTGCATTTTTTATTATAAGAGATTGAGACTTTGAATAATGTTAGTATTTTACTCCGAACTACTACAGATAAATTTTTTGTATATTAATTTAATTTTTTTATGGGATTGACTATTCGCGCAACCTGTTCCACTCATGCCAACCGTATTCTCAGGAATCTTCGTTTTTTTATCCATTCACCCGTGCCGCCCGTGCCACCTATTCTTACTGCCACCACGCTGGTGAAATAGTATATTACGCACCAAGGGAGATTAAAACGGGAAATGGGTTCCCGTTAATCTCCCTCGGCGAGTACGATATTTTTCGTCACAAGTGAACTTTGAACGCTGTTTCAAAAAAACTCTCTACGGAGTAAAGCAGCGCTTTAAGTTCACGGGTGATGAAAATCATTTTTACTAATTACTATGACAAAACTGCAAGATATTTTCTACGAGATATAACGACGTTTTACGTTAAAGTTACTAATTTCTATATCCAATACAGGATAATTCTACAAGAAAAACTACGATTTCTATTCAATTAGAAAAATTAGAGTAGTTCGTCGTAGAATATCGTAAAATTTTATATTTCTGAATTGAACGAAATTTAACTCCTTTTAACGAATTTTGACCACTTTTCGAGATTTCTGAATAATTCTTTGAACATAAAATAATATTTTCACACAAGATTTTTTTAGATTTCTTTTAACTGAATATTTATATCAAAGGATTTTGCTGGGAAGCAGTTTCCGCATTGAGGTGAAATTTATGAAATTCTGAATGACGACCTAAGATAGCTGGCGAGAACGAAAAAATATGAATAATCTGAAGTAAACTATATATTGTAAACACTTTTCTAGTCAGTTTTTTTCTTGAAATTTTGAGTAATTTTCATTATTTGAATAAATAGAAATGAAATTTTACCAAAAATAAAAAAAATTTTCGTTTTTTTAAATTTTTAAATAATTACTTTAATTTAATCCATTGAATACTTTTCTCAATCTTTGCAAATAAAAAAGCCAATAATTGGATTAGGTATTTACCTCTGGAATTAATATTTTAATCTTTTCAATGTTCTTTTCCATAACTGGGCCTAATTGTATAATTTGGAATATTTAACACCTCCTGTCTTTCACTGCATAAAATGCCTACATCTAGAATCCCGACAAACGAAATGCAATTGAAAACTAATTTGAATGGTAAATGTGTAAGAAATACAATATGGAATAATTCTATGGATATTGAATGGTTTATCAATAGTATTTCTTACTTTTAATTGTATTTCATTTTCTGGGATGACCAAATATGACACTAATTCGAAATCCAAGTATTGTTTGACTTGTATACTTTAATTAGTGAGATCAAAAATTCAAAAATGCATTTTTTATTCAATATTGCGTAAATTTTTTACGCAATATATGAGATTTTGTTTTCTTTAAAGGATAGTTAATGTCTTTAATGCAGTATATATACAAAGTTGAAATTAAATTATATTGTAAAAGGAAGATCAGAGATAATTAGGCATTTGTATCGGCGGGAATTTAGGGAGGATTGAACAACTTTTGGTTGAATGCTCTTTGGTTAAGTAAAACAAGAGTTAGACTAATTAAAAACGAACGAACTCTGACATGTTGTCATGAACATTTTTTATTACTTAATTTTGTACATTGATTGATAATTTTTACTTTTTTTAGGTCTTCGTTCTTGTTTGTACTCCTAAGCCTATATTTCAATACCACATGATTTTCCGAAATGATTTGATTTTTGATCGTCATTTTATTTTTCGCGATTTGAGAGTTGTAATTCGTGATTTCTTTTGCTTTTTTGATCATTTTTTTGTTCATACTCCGTAAATTATATTTAACATGACTTGCCACGTGCTGTTTCAATAAACATTCTACCTCAAAATGAGCATTGCAATTTTTGCACTTATGCAAGTCCTTATCTATAATGCTAAATTTCTTCATTTGGTTCTTTTTCACATTTTCCGATATTGTTGTAACCTCGGTGGTCCTTCTCATTAACTTTCCGCTTCTTAGTTTACTTTCAATTTCTTTTAATTGAACCTTAATTTTATTATATCTAACCTTCTTGAATTTTTTAATTGAAGTGGTACTAACGCCTCGAAGACTACCTATCACCTTTTTATTATTGTCATTTTTTTTCAACTCAGGCATTTTTTGGACCTGCAAATTTTCGTCTTTGATGCTATTGCTCTTTCTGGCCACCATTTTACTTTCCCTCGTGTTACTCTTATCACGGCAGTTATTTTCATGGCATGCCTGTTCCAGAACCAACGAAGTATAGGAAAATTTCGTTGATAGTTATATTCCATTAAATTAAAAAAATTTGCGTAAAAAATAAAATGTTATTGTATTTTATACACAGAAAAAAAACTTCAAAAGTTACGTTAATTGTGTGATATATTTCCAATTATTCTATTGCATGTTACGTGTACATTTGAAAAAAATATTTATACCTTTTTGTAATTGTTGGTGTTTATATCCCAACTTTCGTGTGTTTGCTCATGCAAATCCAATTCTGATATTAGCATAAATTTTTGGTTACAGAAGCTGCATCCATGCTGTTCGTTTTGATGATATTTGTCGACGTGATAAAAATAGTCCTTTTTGGTACTAGAAGTCATACCACAGAAATAACACCTGAAGGTTAATTTCTTTTTTGTTGATTCTTTTGAAACCTTCCTGATAATGCGAATTTTTAAGTAGTTTGGTAACTCGTGATCATATGGACGAACTCCGCTATAATTTTCACCCCGATCTTCGGATTTGTTTGAGGTTTTAGAGCACGGTAGATGACGGTCAAAATCATCTTTTGTGAACTTTTGCTGACAGCACATGCACAGGTAAAGAAAAAGTTCCGCGCAAATGTTTTTGTCCATTGTTTCCACGCTTTTGTATTCCACAATCCTACCACTGGTAAAAATATGAAATATTGATATTATATACATTTGTTAGCAACAATCTATTAAAATAAACTGTCATTGTTTTAGATATTTGGAAAAATTTGTGTTATATTTCCGAAATTGAATTTCAATATGTATTTGCGAACTTACTGCAATACCCCATCAAATACATTGCAGAAAGATCGCATAGCACACTTGCAGAAGCGCAGCAGTACTATCTTGTCGCGGAAATAGTAGATTTTTGCACAAAGTCGTGTAATTGACACGTGTACTAGTAATTGCTTTCTCTCACTCGAATTTAACAATTTTTATGTAAACGGTATTTCGATGAAAGGTAAAATTGCATATCAGTTGAGAACTATCAAAATCTAATTTAAAACCGAAAAATATGGATGTGTTTTATCCAAAATGTGGATGATTTTATACTTAAAGATTATATATACAAAAAAATATCATGAATACTTACAAATTGTATTTGCAGATCTAAAATCACTAGAACGTTTCACTATACGTTGCAACAATTTTGTGATTAATACTTCTTTTATTTATATATCACATATGACACCAAGAGACAAGAAAAGCTCGCGGCTAATCTTCTATGAGAATTAAGGAATACTTGCTACTTCTGTATTGTATACCCTTATACTAACTATAATAATTTTAGTCTCGCCTTTTTATAGACAATCTTGAATGATAAAATAAGAAACATTATTTATCACCCTCATTATTTTCTCATTATGCCCAAATGTTTAAAAATCTTACTCACACTGGAAAAGTCATTAGGGGGGTACTAAATTTAAGACGTATTTTGAATAACAATAACCCTTTTATTTCGCAATTTCATTTTACACAGATAATACGATTGTGTAATGATGATAAAAAGTTTTCAAAAATGAATCCTAAGATAAAGTAGTCACATTTTGATTTGATTTTAAATTATTTAAAATTAATAATTCGTTCAATATTTTCGTTTATTTATCAATAAAATAATAATTTGGCTACGATTTTGTCTCTTTTAAAACCTCTGAAAGGTATTATTTATGACAAGAAAATAGAAAATAATTATTATAGATATTAAGTCTTCTATTAACTTATCTGCTAGTTTTCAATATATCAGATTAGTCATATATATATAAATATTATTTCGCTTAATATCACTACAAAAACAGATTGTCTTATTTTTAGACACGAAATATTGTCGTTTTATTCAAATAGGGATGCTTTTGAAACACTATTTAATGTCTTTTCTTTACCAAAAGTGTCATAGAAAAAGATACTTATTTTTGTAGTGTATCGTAATAATGTCGCGATTATCAATGAATATATTTCTAAAATACAAAATTGACAAATGCCAGAGAGTTCATTACATCGGTATTTTTCAATATATAAAATGTATTATTTCAGAAAAAAACTCAGACAAATATAATCCTTAAATAATAAATTATTATCAAGTTGATTATTAACTTGATATTAATTTGAAAGTGATTGTTATAAAAAAAAGTATTTTACAATGTTTTGTACATTCGGGAGATTCTTAATACATTTTATAATATCGAATATATTCAACATTTATGAATAGAATATAAAATGTATGCATCCTTTCAATGATTATTTATTATAAAGTAAAAAAATATGGCTAATTCATGGAAATCAAAAAGTTTAGTTTATTGTATTTTATTATTTCTCTCGTTGTCTAATTTTTATCTGTTATTTGTATACTGTTGCATCATATACCACACTAATAATAACAACTATCCCCATTAAAAAATTGCGCAAGAAAATTTGTCAACCTCAAAAACATATACTTGAATGAAAACAGATTATGGTATTTCTTTATATGGTCTCCGGATCACCCTTGTTAGAAACTAGGCAATTTGATGTAATATTTATGAAAAATATGAAATTTGCACAATATTTATTTGCAGATAAACAAATTATACGTTTGGGACTATCATATTTTAAATTTATACTTTTTATGCTCGATCCGGGTTATGAATTTGCCATAAAAACATACTTTCATCATACCCCTAATAGCACATATATTCTAAAAATGTTCTGAAAATATTTTTGGGAGAAAAAATATTCTCAGAACAATTTCAGAACATATCGTGCTATTAGGGACTTTCATAAAATAAAAAACGAGTGTGGTAATTCTTTGTTTGGTCTCTTGAACGCTCTCTGTTGAAAACTATAGACAATTTATTGAAGTAATAGAAAAAAGTAACGTTATATTATAAATGTAAAGTTATAATTTCTTTTATTTTATGAACGAAATAACAATAACGTTATTATAACATAAGAAAATAAATAATGTCGTAAATTTCGAACAGCTTTACATAATGTTATCAAGAATAATTCGTCTCGAGTTGTGCACGAGGTTTTTTGCAATAGTTGGTCGAAAGCCTCTGTTTTGCTTCTCAAAAGGTGTGGTTAGAAATGGTTGTGCGCAAGCGTAGCTTGCGCACAATTGGCCTAGTTACTTTCTATGCTTGCTTTTTTGCACTCGCTTGGATTCTAGCTCTTTTGCCACACTTTTTGGGAAGAAAAACAGGGACTTTTGTCCTACTATTGTAAAAAGATATAGCTGGGATATAGCTGTTATTATTAGAAGCATGATGCAGCAGTATACAAAAGGAAGATACGTTTTTTACATTTGTTTGATGGTACATGATAGGGCCCTGGTTGAAGTCTCATAACTGATTTTCACATTTCATAATAGAATTTCATAACATGAAATTTTTGGTTTCGTATCATGTAAAGTCATGACAATTTGTTTTAGGTCATAATCGTTTTACACTTTCGATACAGAATTAGAGAATATAATTAGAGATGATATAAATTTTGATTAAGTATTTCTTCGCTTCGATACAAAAAATTCTGTGTAACAAAATGAGAAATTTCATAATCGAAATTTATATCATGAATTCTCGAATTCTGCATCAAAAGTGTAAAACGATTATGAAATAAAACAAATTGTCACGAATTTACACTATACAAAACCAAAAAATTTCATGATATGAAATTCTATTATGAAATATGCAAATCAGTTATGAGACTTTATCCAGGGGTTAGAATAATTACGCTGAAATAAAAATGTTACATAACACAGTGACTTTAGATTATTTACGGAGGCAAAATTGTCTTTAAAATTGGACAATTAATTTTGTTAAACAATGTAGGTAAAGAATAGTACTTCTTGTTCTACCAAACCATTTCAATCATCAGCAAACATTGGTTATAGAAACAAAATCGGTGGTTTACCAATAGTAACAAACGCGCCAAGCTTGGTCCAACATTGTATGGTGACAGTTTATAATTGACGGTCGAACGACCGATGGGTCAAAACTGGTACAAGCATGGCCCAGATGTAAGCTTTACGGTTGGTTCACAATCTGTGCCGTTGATGAAACAACCGTTGTGTCAAGACTGGTACAAGCATGGCCCAGATGTAAGTTTTACGGTTGGTTCAGAGTCTGTGCCGTTGATGAAACAACCGTTGGGTCAAGATTGTTACAAGCATGGCCCAGATGTAAGTTTTACGGTTGGTTTACAATCTGTGCCGTTGATGAAACAACCGTTGTGTCAAGGCTGGTACAAGCATGGCCCAGATGTAAATTTTACGGTTGGTTCACAGTCTATGCTGTTGATGAAACAGCCGTTGGGTCAAGGCTGGTACAAGCTTGGCCCAGATTTAAGCTTTATGGTTTGTTAACAATCTGTGCCGTTGATGAAACAACCGTTGGGTCAAGACTGGTATAAGCATGGTCCAGATGTAAGTTTCAGGGTTGTTTAACAGTCTGTGCAGTTGGTGGAGAAACCCTTCGGCCAAGACTGGTATAAGCATGGCCCGGTCGTAAGTTTTACGGTAGTTGGTTAATAGTAAGTGTCGTTGCCGGCACCATCGGTCTAAACATCGTTTGGACAATTTTGGTTGACCCATGGCACAACGTTAAATTTTACGTTTCAAGTATAATGCCAACGGTCGATAAACAGCCGTGGCAGGATTCGTTATGGCATGGCCCAAAAGTAATTATAATGGTCGTTTAAAATATTATACCAACAGTCAATAAACTGTCATCACAAGAATAGTTAAGGAATGGCCAAATCATAATTTTTGTAGTTGTTTAAAGTTGGCGCATCAGTTAAAGCATCGTTGCTACATGATTGAATTTTACAAAGCAAGCAAAAAATTTGTGAAACAAAATATATAATTTTTAACAAAAAATAAAAAAATCACATAATTGGAAATTACTGTAACAATAAATAATTAAGTAAACTGATTGCCAGAATATAAAACGAAAAATAAATATATAAACAGAACATCATTTTTTTAATGAAATTTCGAATATTATTTAATATATATATGATATATATGTATATTTACATATATTTTATTTTATATATTTTAAGATAAAAAACAAATTAATTTAATGTTTGTAAACACGATGGGGTAAGTTTTGCTTATGTATAACTTCTGAGATTTCATAAGCAGATGGACGCCGTAGCTCAGGGGCAAAGGATGCAGCTTTCAACACCAAGGACAAGGGTTCAATTCCCATCGAATGAGCTTTTTTCCGAGTAAAAAAATCAAAGAAATTCAATCAATAAATAACCAACTAAAATAGTAAGACAGTTGAAACATAGAAGATTTATAATACAATAAATAATAATACGTACACCTAGAATTTTTTTATTTTTTTGTTTTGTCGTACTTTAACCAATGCGTGAGCCAACGGTTGGGAACCAATGGTGGACAATGCATTATTTCAAACGGTTGGTCAACGGTCATTAATCAATGTTGGTTAATGGTAGGTACACAACGGTTGGTCAACACATGGTGGCCAACGGTTGGAGACCAATACTGGCTGATGGTATGCCGTTGTTACAATCCCAACACTGGACCGACCGTCATTTATGACGGTCCACGATCCATTGCCAATGCTGCGCTAAGCTTGGGCCAATTGGTAATGTTACCTGGGAACACTAACCACAAGGGCAATTTCAGACATGTCATGTGATTTTTCTCTTAAGGATTTATTATTTACAGATATAACTGATTTAAACAGAAATTTAATTGAACGTTAACGAAGAAAAAGGCGTATCAGAATACTTTGTGTTTTATTTAAATAATTGGCAAACGTATATATTTCAAGCGATAATTCATTTGATACATACCTAATTCAATCTATGTATAATGTGAAAATGTTACAAACCCGATGAAGTAAAACGTCCTGAAAAACGTCTTAACAACACAACGTGGAAATTTAGTTAAAAATAAAAGGTTGGATAATACATTTTTCCAATTAATGAATTTTATTAACAATTAAAAATTAAGAAACAGATAATGATTATCTTACTCTTATATTAACTCATGACTGCGACTGAGAATATGTATGCCAGCCCTCAGCTGACTGCCTACTGATCTGAACGAATTGATTAAACTGAACTAAGAAACTCTAATTGGTGAACAATTAATAACTTAAAAACTATTACTAATTGGTTAGTGACAAACTGACCTTTAATTATGGCCACGGCTTTACAAAAAATGTATAGTGAGCAAAATAGAATTTTTTACAATAACATATTTTCAAAATTAGTTCTGAAAATGTATTTCATCAGTTTCGCTGACTTTTAGAAACCTAATGAAATTACCACACTTATTATTATCTTTCATTGTCGATTTTACAAATGTTTGACTTTAAGAATTGTAATTTCATTCAAGTTTAAGATTGCCCTGAAGTTCCGGTTTACACCGTAGTTTTTCAGTGTAAATCAAGTGTAAGCCATTTTCGGTGTCAAAATCATGGAAAGTTAGTGGTTTTTTAGTGGAAATTGGACAAATTTTACATGGTTTTTACACCGAAAAATTTACATCCAAATTACTCCGTGAACCTACCGAAAAAATATACACCAAAATTACACCAAACATTTACACTTGATTTACACCATGAAACTTCCGAAAAAATGCACACCAAAATTACACCAAATCTCCGCCAAATTTACACTACAATTATATTAAAATAAATATAACTGGATTTTTTATAGCAATTAGAGTGTGAATCCAGTGAATTTTTCGTGTAAGTTTGTTACAAAGTCTTTCTCACAAGTGGTATAAAATTGATACTTCAGTATATATTAAAGTTCCAATATGTATAATATTAATATTATCTATAAGGTTTGCAAAGCTTATGAAAACTTCTCCAATTTGCCATTAAGGATAAAATAATTCTTTAGTCAGAATTTAGTATACAATTATTAAATTGCAGGTACCAATTTTTTTCAAACGCAAAATTTACGGTGTATACGTGGTGTAAATTTGTCTAATTTGCACCGTGTAAATTAGGTGCAAATCAGAACTTCAGGGTGTATTATGAGATACTTAGAATTAATTATAAAAACAATTTTAATGATCGGTTAAAATTGATTCGGCCAATTCGTTGTTCTATTATTACTACAAATAGGTTTCGAATATTCTAGAATATTTTATCACTTTTATGTTATTTTCTTATGTTGTTTAATATTATTATTTTTTTCGATTAAAATAAATCTATCATATTAAAAGGATGGCGATCTCAAATTTTGCACAAATTAGTGTTTTTTATTTGCTGCTCCAAAAAATATAAATGTATCAATTTACTGAGTTGAGCGTGGTTGATATGTAATGAGAGAACACCCGTGTTTTACGTTCCGATTTGTTCCGATATACGAATTTTTCTATTTCGTAACGAACCGGAATTTTGAAACGTATAATTCCGGCCGTTAGCCAGTTTTTTACTATAAATCAAGGAATTACCCGATTTTCAAATCTTTCAGCGAACAGGGCGGGATTTTCCGACTTGTAAAATTTTGTTACTCATTTTTTGGGTTATTTCCGGTTAGATCGGAATCGTCCAGTGCAATCGTATTTATCCGTGAATTTGTATATATATTGTGTAAGTTTATATGTGAATTTAACTCATTCAGCCATATTTTGAATCTACGTCACAATAGTGAGGTTACTTGGTCTAATCACAGAAAACTTATGTGAGCAATCGTTGAATACATGACGTTCAATATAGTGTTTTTCATTTGTTTCTAATTGGTCAACAGCTATCATGTGACGCATATTACTACCACAATGAAAATTGTCACACCTAGACGTTTCAAGATCTTTCTGGCTGAAAGACTTAATTAATCCTCTTTTACTAATAATAAATTTGGATTTTTGTTCAACATTAATGTAAATGCTATTAATAATAATAATAATTATGTCTTTCATTTTATAAACATTATTTGTACTTTTTTAAAAAAGCATAGAATTCTAATTAATTAAATTATTTTCTACTATTATGACATTTTGGATTCATAATCCATAACTTCTATAGTGTAAATAGAACCTCTTAACCCTTAGAGTCACGACCTTTTTAGGAGAGCTTTTTGTCTTGTAATTTTGATTGATTCTTATTGTTTATGTAATTTTGAATGCAATTTTTTAATATTTGAAAAATCCAAATGCGTCCATTGTAATAGACAAATTAATATACTTCGAGGGTTAAGTTAACTATAATATTTTATAGTAAATAACATCCCTAAAAACCATGAAGTATGTAAATTTTATATAAAATTTACACCAAATACGTTTCTCTGAAAAATTTACATAATGTCTGCATAATTGCCCAACGGCTTTGAATTTACTTAAAGTTTCTGTAAATTTTATGTAAAGTTCACACAATCTATAGTTTTTAGGGATAACTTCTTACGGCTCCCATATTTTTGTCAAAATTCATGACTTTGGGACTATTTCAAATCAAAGGTATTTTATGAAGTAAAACGTGCACTGTAAAAGTTGTCGAAGCGTTCCTTGGAGAGCGTTCAAAATGTTATATTGGCATTAACGTTCCCACCAAAACACCATTGAGGTCGAGTTTTTAAAGTGTAAACAGCCACTCTAATTAGGAGTATTCAAAGATACACTAGATACAGACATAAATATAGTAAAATACATCAGAGGTCTAGGAAAGTGTATTATTTTGTCAATAGTTGGTAGTCTGATTGAAATAACCAAAAGTTCCTATGGTATCATTGCAATCTGATCACTTCAGACTCAGATATGTGATATGTGAATTTCAGTTAAGAGATTGTTTTCAAAATGTGTATGTCGACAAACTTACTTGAACTTCTCGGAACATAAACATGCAGCGCGAATTCGGGATGTAACTGTCAACTTCCCAAATGAAAAAGTAAGTGGTTGGCGAGAGCGCTCTAGATTCATTTTTCAGAATTACTGGTCTTGGCGCACCGGATAATTGAATGAATCCTTTGTCGAAGCCCATGACATTGCTTGCGTTGCACATGTAGATGCCGTAATCATTCTCTCGGATGTTTTTGATTACTAATTCATACGTGTTTGTGTCCGAATTATGGTAGTGGACTATCCTTGAGGAGTATTGAATTTTCTTTTGTCCGAAATACCATTCAACCTGGAAATTGATCATCTTTATCAGTGAACAATTGCATTGTGTGCACAATAAGAATAACCTGCTTATCAGCCGAGACATTGAGTACTTTTTTTTCATTTATATAAAGCAGTTTTGTCAAGTTAACGGTGAAAGGGATATGTTCTGACGTTTCACAAAAGATGAAAAGTAATATTTGTTTTAGATCAGGACAAATCACTTTCCACTATAAAACTAAATTAAGAAAGATTAGCCATTGACTTGTTTTTCCATGACTTGCCGCTTTGTCAAAATAAGCTCGAGCAGGTTTCAGGAGCACTGCAAAAACTGCCGTTTTATTTTGTCTCAATTATAAAAACACTAAATAGTGTTTTCCATGTTAAAATGATAGGTTAAAAATTAAAACACTTAAAAACGTTTTAAAAATAAGTACAAAACGTTTTATTTTAAAACACCATTTTTTGCAGTGTAAGTATTGTTATTAATATTTTAATTTTTAATTTATTTATTTTTTATTTTAGTCTGCTTATATTTCGATGTCAACATTTCTTCGCAAAATAAGCAAACGACTTAGCTTTTATAGTCACTAAAACTACGCGATTTAAATAATTATCTCGAGAATCCATCTTTACGCGAAAAAAGCGACAAAATAATAAATTGTTTTCTAATCTTGTTACTGCGAGCATAGCCGTTTTCATGAGTCGCTGGTAGTATCAGTTTGATTGCATAAAAAATCATTTCCGTCGGAGTTTAAAAAAAATGCGAGAGCGGCGTAATCGTATAAAAAAGAACGCGGAACCACTTGAAAAATGAGTTTTTTTATTAATAAAATTAATAATTGAATTCATGTTTGTCGGGAATTCTTCATTACTTATTCTCTTAATTTGAAAATGTAGAACTTTAAAATGCACATATGTGAAAACCATTTTTTCTCTACTTCATTTTCAGGGTCGCATTTTTAACATATATAGAAAATGCAAAAAAACTTTTATTTTATTATAAAAATTTCAATGTGTCCATCTTTATTGAATTTTCTTCTTTTTTTCAAAGAATTTATTAATCATTTTATCACATTACTTCCTTATGTGAATTTGATAAATAAAATGCATCATTTTACTATGCTGGATGCATTGCATGGTCAAGGCCACTTTTAACATTTTATTGCATGCGATTCGAGGGTAAACATAATGAACTAAAATTGCGCGGTGACAAATTTGTAACTGCAAGAATCCACCAAAAGCACTTATTCTTATTTCACAATCTGTGCTGTGTTGTAAATGGGGCAACAACGATGTAAAAATCAATAATCTGCAGGTATCAAGTAGTCAAAGTACAGCTGTGACGAATTTTCTAAGCAAAGAACATTTTTAAATCTCGGTTACAACGATAATGATCGTATTTTTCTCGCAAAAGTCGTCATTGTGAATGGAGAGAAAAATGTAAACCATGCATACGAGTCAATTGAATATATCTGTGGCCTGCTGGAAAAACCGTGTAACTCCATTTTAATGATTTGCGAGAAAAACGCGTTTAAAGTTTCAAATATAAAATACGTAATGTGATGTTTTGCGTGCAGCTTATTGATAACATTCTATTGATATATTATTTTGGCGTTCAA
>JABFPD010000166.1:0-14334 GCA_022817545.1 Cremastobaeus sp. ZL-2020 | reverse complement strand
AAGGAAAAAGACGTGTATTTTTAAGAGGGATAAAGATACAGGGGGTTTGTCGGGAGTGGGAAGTGTTGGTTGTTGTGATATGTTTAGAAAAGCAGCGTAGCGTTGGTCGGAGCGAAAACGTGTGTGAATGGTGGCGAAAATGAACGACGGGCGTAAACAGTGGCCCGTTGATGAATAAACACGCGGTTTCATGAACGGCGTCGAAAGAGCGAAACCGGAGCCGAGTGGAGGGAGAAGAAAGCCGGGCAATCGATTGCGGACGACCCGAAAAATGAAGCAAAGGGTAATGGTTTAATTGAGCGGAAACGGTCGTTAGGCGGGCGTTACGCAAGCATCAATGGGCGAGTATTCGCGATTTACTACGAACAGCGGGAGTACTCGAGAGCGCGTGACGCGCCGCCAATTGAGGTTGCGGCGCGCGCGTCGACGCGACGAGCATCCAGGCGACGCGCTCGCGTTATCTGCGCTCTCCGTCTACTTATCGCGCAGGAAAAAATTCCGTTCCGGAAGCGCGTTATCGCCGAAGCCGGCGTGGCTCCACGACGGAACGAGTGCACTGGCAACGGAACCGCGTTGCCGAGAAACCGATTGACACGCGAATCTCCTTGCGTCAATTTTGCAACGTAAAAGCGAGCGCTCTCGCGTCTAACCCCGACAGCGACTTGCGAAAGTGAAATGTAATTAACTTATTGATCAACGGCCTGGCGATTTTTAACGTCGAATTAATAGCGTGACAAACGGAACCGAGCGGCCGGGTTTATTGCCGGTGTAGTCGATCGAGTTGGAATTGATTTAATGTTACGGCCACTGGGATCGCGTCGGGAAAAGCGGTTACGTAAAGCAGCCGATGGCTCTGTGTTTACTCTGCGAGTGTGGGATAATTTATTGGCGCGTTTGCTGGCTGGCGCGCGAGCGAAAAAGGCTTTCCACGCGAGCGGGAAAAGCAGCTTTTTCCAGCGACGTGCGGCACGCCGCGACGAGCACGCCGACTTTCTTTTACTCTCCATTTTAATAACCGATCGAACGCAGTCGATCGGCGAATCAAATGGAAGAAACGCGCAAGAAAAACGACCTTATCAGTCCCGCTGCTACAATGTCGACTCGCTTTTTCAACGGCTTCCTTTCGATTCGACTTTCTCCGCGCGAGGGACTACAATGCTTCATTTGTGCGTTCTTGAAATCTCATTATCAAATTGCTCGGCGATACAGGCGACTGATTGCGCCAGTCACGCTCCGCCTCGGAAACGCACCCGGAGCGCCCAAAAAGTCGCCGTGTCTCCTGGGTGCAGTGACACCAATTCCAATCAACACATCTTTAAACGGTCGGATCAAAACTACCGGGTTCTACTCCCAGCTAGTCCATTTTTCTCGTTGTAAACTGTAATCCTCTTTTTGCAAGCGGAATATTTTCGTCCTATCACCACAAAACAAGCGCCTTTTCCTAAGACAATTTCGATCAAAAAGATTTGAATAAGTGTCTAAAAAGCAGCCATATTTCGACAGTTTCGAATTAACCATTTTGACGTATCTGCACTACAGTATACACTCTTAGAAATAGTCTATTGACGGAGAAAGGATAATCTTTTGAAAACGAATCCTCTGATCGTTAAAAGAAATCTATTGACAATTAATAGATTTCTGCGGAAAATCATCTTATTTTTAAAGGAATCTTTTTGAAACTAAAAGATATTGTTTTAACTATCAGAGGATTCGTCTTCAAAAGATTATTTTGACCGCCTAAAGGATAATTCTAAGAGTGTAACAAGTGTCTTTTTGTAAGACACTTCACTGTGAAAAGTCGGCTTCAGAAACATTCCATAGAGATCGTTTTAAACGTTACGTCAGCGTTTACTGTTCTATACGAAACACTGTAATCACGAATAACGTTTTAAACGTTCCCCAGAGAACACTTTTGAGGCGCACTTTTTACAGTGTTTTGATAAAAAAAGACACTAATAGTGCCTAAAAAGCAGCCATCTTTGAATAAAAAGACACTTTTCGTGTCTTTCTGATCAAAAGGGTCTTAGAAAACGACACTTAATTTTTGTAGTGTCAGAAGTGTAAAAACTCAAAAGCGTTCTGAGGGGAACGTTTAAAACGTTATTAACGATTGAAATGTTCCACACAGAAAATTGCAAATATAACGTTTTAAACGTTCTCCAAGGAACACTATTGAGACGGGTTTTACAGCGAACTGGGATCCGCTCGGTGCGAACTGAATCGCCGTGCATCATCGGTTCATTGATAAAAACGAAGTTTAGTCATACGCAGAATAACAATTTCCTCATCGACGATCGAGTCCAACTGCCAGTACATCGAAAACGGTAATCTCGTGCTTTGCAAACAGCTCAATCGCGAGATGATTCACCCACGCGGTAAGTGCGAAATTGTCGTGCACTCGCACTGTCGATCGTCGACTGATCCCGCCAGTCACGGCAAAATCCGCACTGCTGAAATTCGCGCTTTCGACGACATTGGCACTGCTGCATTGCTTGCCGAGCGCGAACCGCGGTTTCAGACATTCGCTTTTCATCGACAAGCACTGAGCCCAGCAGACATTAATTCCAATCCGAGTCGAAAATAAATCCACTCTCGATTCTTAGAATAAATTTGTTTATCAGGCCGTTTATTTTCTCTCCGTAATGCCCGTCCAATTTTACCTCACAAATACAGTATCCACCATCGGCTCTCCCGGGAGAGCGAAACGGACTCACTGCTCGGCGCACATGCTCGACACGGGCGGATCGGCGGCCACGGCTGAATTGGTACAGGAAAGGTCGATTACAGGGCGATAAACAAAACTGGCTACAACTCCGGGCTGAAACGCAGCGAACGGCTCGAGAGCGCGCGATTTGTTGCGTGGAAAAGCGGCCTTCGCGAGCCGAGCAACAGGTAGACTGACTGCACCGCGGCTACTCGGAGGAGGGTCGCGAGAGGATCGAGCGAGAGGACGGGATTGGTGACTGGGCGCGCGGTTCGGATGAATCCGTCCAGCCTGGAGTATGCGGAGTATGCTAAGGCGGCGTCCACAACGGCGCCTCTTCGCTCGAGCCGAAGGGTCGGCGAAAAAGACCCCGAAAGGGCGAGTGCGGACGGTTTTTCGGCTACTCACCTAGGTCGACGTAAAACATGCTGCAACATATAACGCGATTCGCTCGGCTGGAAATCACAGGCGCGTTGGTGACCGAGCACTGACAATGACTGTTTTTTGTTCCGATGCATGGAACGTCAAAAATAATGTCAAATTAGTCAGCTCCGCCCGGTAAATTTAGTTTGGCCGAAAAAAACTGCATGCACGACATTGTATTTGTGTGCGCCACGGAATGTTGTACAGTTAATTATAAACGCAGAGGTAATTTAATCAGCGCGAAAATAAACGCATTAGGGTTTAATCAACAGTCAATTTACGCCATTGATTGCGGCTTCGAGGGTAATTCGTTTCCGGCGCGAAATAGTTGCCGCAATCCAGCGGGTAATTGTTTATTTTAATCGAAAGTTCGAAAGTCGATGTCGGTCGAAAAATCCAACATTGCGCGAAGCTCGTTTCAGAGATTGCACAGGTGCGCCTTACTCGTCGAGTATTTTCAATGATCGATCATCGTCGGAAGTTGTCGTCTATACTATTTTCTTGTGATCGTGCACATTTATATCATCCAGTTTCTGTTTCTGTGTTTTCTATCGATTTCAAACGCTCGAAGTTTAATGGACACAATTATCTACCGAAATACATAATTTAATCTTAAATGCCCCAAAATTAATAGACTATTATCACGCTAATTGCTGTTGGATTAATGATCATGTTCCAGTAAAATGTGTGAACTAAACTGCGAGTTTACTCATTGTTTAACATATATAAACAATAAATAAACAACGTAGAAAAATCAATATATCTACCACTTGCTGGTGTTATAAGGTTAAAATTGCTTTTTAATAAACTCGAGCAACTTTTTTTATCCTTATCAATTATTAGGTTAAAATTAAAATAAGTTACTCGAAAAACATTTGAATTTTGTTATTAGTAGTTCAATAGAGTAGCAGGACTTGAACATTATTAGAACATGCACTATCTGGAATTAAACACTCGTTTATTGACTTTCCCATTATAGCATTCATGCACACATATATTATATATTAACTTTTCTATATTTACAGTTAATTTCGAATCAGTTCAATGGACCATACGTTTACGTAATCTCGACAGACGCAGCTTTTGGACAGACAAATACGCAAAATGATAAACACTGCCACGAATTTTTAATCAATTACTCCACTTAAATCTAAATCGAGTGAGCTGATTAACTAAGTCATTAAAGACATTCTGTATTTATAAGCTCCAGCCAAAAACTGCTCGTTTTTGCACAAACACCCTCCAATCTATCGCAAATATTCAGACAGATAATTACGTTGAACATCCAGAATGTAGATCTCTCAATTGAATAGCATTAATTTATTTCAAACACTAAAAATTCGGATTCAAAAACGTTCCTTGTAGAATGTTTAAAACGTTACATTTTCATTTTTTCTATATATTGCATTTATTGATCTATATGCAAAACTTTAGTCACTAATCACGCTTTAAACGTTCTCCGGGGAAATTTTTTGAGGCCCAATTTTTACAGTAAACTAAAACAACGAGCTAAGGTGAATGCCCCAATTTGTAACACCTTAAGCACCTATTTGTAACTAAATGATCAGCAGTTTTTAACATATGTTATTAGTTAAGTTGATTTTTGTGAATGTTTTTCTAGTTTAAGTATCTTTTAATCAAAAAGACGCTAGAAAGTGCCTTTTATTCAAAGATGGCTGCTTTGAGACTCTTTATAGTGTCTTTTTTTATTAAAAGTGTCTTAAATTAAAACACTTGTAGAACACTTGGTTTTACTGTGTACTCTAAAAAAAAGTATACATATGCTTTAATTTTCAATTATACACTGAAAAAAATTGTACTGAATGTTCACATCTAATTTAAAAAAGGTTTTTATTTGTAAAAATGAAGAAAAATGAAAATAAACTGTACAAAAAGTTGTGATATTTATATTAACTATTAAAAATGAATATGTGAATTTTTCTAATCTTACTTAAACTTTTCATATAATTTATTTTAATTTTTGTTTTTTTCATAAATAGTCACCTTTTTCCAATTTATATACGAAAATTTACAATAATTTTTTTTCAGTTCAGCAATTTTTTGTTAATTTAATGCAAGAAATGTCACAAATTGGTACATACTCCTTAATATAAAAACGAATTGAAAGATAAAAAATTTAACCACAGAATTTTAAACTTCATTTGCATTTTATTTAAGCAAATTTGCTAATTGTTCGATTGTCGATATTGTTCCAATAAAAATCTGCATCTGAAAAGCGGCGTTTCCGCAACCGAGCGATCCCGGCGCGACTAGCTGAATAAACATGTCTCTGCGATTGTGAATGCAGCTTCAGCAGCAAGGTGGGGACCTCAATCATCGCAATGAATTACAACGAGCCGCAGTCACTGGGAAATGTGTGAGTCAGCGAGCCGCGCCAAGCCACGTACACGTCACGTCGATAGAAGTCGAGTTCTTCTGTTGGTCGGACCGCGTTAGAAGCAGTCCCACGAGACGAGACTTTGTGCAGCCGCGGCGAAATCCGATTTGCTTTGCTGAAAAATGCACGCGCATACCAACTCCGCCGATGAGTCACGGGTACAGTTAGAGCGGAGTTTTGACCGCTGTCATTCCGCGAACCGCCTCGATTGTCAATTCGCAGCTGGAGACGAATCTTCTACAATCGCGCTTCCCGCGTGGCCGCTCTTTCAAACAAGGGCCGTGAATCTGCGGCGTTTGTTTTCGTCTCGTTTTCGCGCCGTTTTCCGAGTCCTGAATGGCGGGTCTATTTTCGTAACGGCGAACGCAGAAAAATATTTATTCCGGCCGCAAAACGTGTTGATATGAGCGACACGTGCGCGCTGTTTTTGTAGCTCTTCTGCCTCGAATTTATGCACCGGTCTCGGGCGAAACGAGGTTTCCCAGTCCGCGGCAGTTTGCCGTTCAGAAATTCGGTTCGTCACGTCGTTTGATTTGCTTGCGAAACGACCACGGTAATTTACCCTCGGCCTTTCGCTTGCACGAGCGCACAGGCGACGATTGGGGATTATTTTTGATCCCGATAGCTTGCACGTGTTTTTTCTCCGCGTCGACTCGGCTAAACGACCGTTTTTGCTGCGGAAATAACGCAGTTAAATAAACTAATGTCCAAGTGATGTAACTATAAATATTGAGCTGTTGCGGCGCATTAAATTTTCTGATTCAGGTTTAATAATAATTTCAATAATCTAATTACAATTCTTCCTTTCCTGGACAATCGAATGAAAAACGAGACGGAATAAACAACTTCGTGGCTTACCGGTTATGGGGGTTGTAGGGATCAGGAGTGAAAAATTCCATTAGCCGGTCAGCTCCTTCTCTAATGTGCTCAAATGCCGACGAAAACTTCGCACTCGCAACCGCTAATTAAGTTGCGAGTTCACATGTGTGCCGATTATTTCATGTTTTTCGCGACGTTCTGCTGCTCTCGAGCACAGTTCGTATTAAACTAACATTAAATTGCTCGTTGCGTTATCAGGTAAAATTATAAGTGGCAAAATGTTATATTTGAACCATCTGACTGGATCGCTGCTGCTTTGCACAATCGTGATTATTCTTAACTTTAACTCAGTAACCGAATATTAAAATTGGATTGCTTAGGGCAACGTTGTTTCACTTGAACGTTGTTCAACTCTCGCAATGGCATAATGGTGGCAAGAAGAAACATGTGTATAATATAGAATCATTTCGCCATAAAAAAGTCGAGCTCGGTCACCTTGTTACTTAATTGACGGATAGTTTGTAGTCCGACCTAATCTTGTACTATTACTACAAGGGTTAATAAGGTTAGTCGGTACTACTTGCGTTACGATGTTCATACAAGTTAGAAATTCTTTCTAGAAAATTGCTTATTACAATTATATTATATATGGTACGTTATTTGAATTTAAAAAAACTTCAGGTTATACGCAATAATCCATTAGCACATTGAGTCACTGCTTTTGTTCGACAATCATTCCACTTTTTTTATAGTTTTCGGAAATAAACTTCAAATACTAATATTTTTAATTAATTGATTGAATTAAACGATTGAATATAGAACAAAAAACTCTTTATTACAGTGTAAACAGAATAAAAATAGACTGTTTTTAGCGTCCTGTTTTAAGACACTGCCGTCTTAAAATTAGTCGGTATAGACGTCTAAATGACGATCATACGTCTGAATTTGTATTAATGACTTAAAATCTACAAAAAGTGTCTTAATTTAAGACACCTATTTTTGCAGTGTACCGACTAACCTGGTCATATATGGGAATGTTGTATTTTTACATATGAAAAATGGTGTGAAACGCATATATACTCCTGTATACTATTTAAGACATCTATTTTTGCAGTGTACCAACTAACCTGGTCATATATGGGAATGTTGTATTTTTACATATGAAAAATGGCGTGAAACGCATATAGCCTCCTATATACTATTTTCATTTTCACAAAATCTCCAAATATGTTAATATCCAGTTGGTTAACCTGGTGTATAATATAAAGTCTAAGTGACGAAATAAAAGAGTCATCTAATATCAGCTATATTTATTAGAATATCATTTCCATTTTATCAAGGTTGTGAAATCCAGCAATACATTGACGAAAAAAATCGGTGAACGGGAATCGAACTCGAACTCTCGGCGTGCGAAGTAGCCGGCTTATCTGCTGAGTTGAGAATCATATTCCAGCTAGAGCTTCCGAAGCAATATAAGAAAAGCACGGAAACGTGTACGGTTTAAACACACGACTGACCATACATAAAAGGCAGTAATGAGAATCCATATTTGGCCATATATGACTAAATTATGGAATTCGCACAATGCCTTAACTAAAGTGCGCAGAAACACGTTAAAATTTGTCCGGGGGCGCTGAAAGAGCAAATATTTGCGAATTTGCTGTGAAGCCGTCTGCAGCTCGAGGGTGCACTTGACGCGGAGCGCATGCGCGTCCTCTGACTGACGATTAAACCCGTTTCATCGGTTATGATCTGGCGCGCGTCCTCTGGCTGGCAGGTCGATTAATTAGCCGGGCGATTCCGTGGCAAAAATGCGCGCGACACGTCGCTTTCACTGCGTGGAATGTACCATTCAGATTACACGACCATAAACAGCGGCCGCGCGTTAATATCGCCGGGATCTGCCAGTGAAAGTGTTAATGTCATCTAGATTCCGCACTTATCTCAGGGTCGCGTTATATCATAACGAACTCATTTTTTATCGGCTTTATCGTAACACGCCGTTTTGACGTCTCCGCGCGCTGCACATTATTCATCCAATTGGCTCGATCTACGACGTCATTAATTAGCGGAGGAAAACGCTAAGGCAGCGAATTTCGATAAGCGACCTGCTTTTTCGACTCTTAACTCCGAGACCGACTTAATTGGGGAGAAGTGCAATTTATTAAGTTGATAAGCCAAACGCTCGTGTAAACGGGTGTTGCAAGTCCACTGCGAGATTTGGTCATGCTTATCGGCTCAATTTCCGACAGAAGGACTCGCCTCGTTATTTACTTATTTTTCCCATTATGTAATTTTAATTAGTTTATGTGTTTAATTAGAACCCGGCATATTTATTGTTTTGCTTTATCCGCTTTATCTGCTTTCAATCAGCCATATTTCCATCAGTTGTCATTTTTCCTCTAAAAGGACATAAAACGTTCACTTTTGCAAAAATTGCAACTGCCAAAAGGCAACATTTTTCACTGGTCGACTTCAAAAGCGTTTCAAGGAGAACGCTTTAAGCGTTACATTTGCCTTGACCGTTTTAAGCAATAATTATGGTTTAACGTTTTTCTAAAGACACGAAATTTACAGCGAATGAAGAACGGCAATTTTTTCTTTGGCTAAAAAAGGATTATTTTGGAAAATAAAAACGGCAAAAGTGTGTAAAAATTGGACAATAAAATGGCAGAAAGGAGATTAAAATTCCATAAAAACGATGCAGTAGCATCGATTCCGAATGCTTGAGAAAATCGCGTGTACATTGATGTAAAACTATTCAATTAGGAATGGAAAAGCACGAGCGGTCGCATCTTGCGGAGCTCATAAAAACGAAGCAGTGGCATTTGTCATTGCGTAAAAGGCGATTTCGATTACCGGATAAACAATGTCGGATTGCGCGCGCATCTAATTCCATACCCGGACGCGAATTGTTTATTTGTAACATAAATAAAGCGCTCGGCAAAGGGCTGGCGAGCACGGACGGACATGCGCACAAGCCAGCGAGCGACACACTTACGCGGCCGAGGTCGTCGTTGCGCGACAAAGCGATTCATTTTTCAGAATCCGCGGATGAGCGAGGTCGCTGCAGATACAAAGCCGCTATCGGCGTCGGCGGCCGAAATGTTTGCCGACCAATCCGCGTGGGCCGCGTACACGGAAAAAAGCGCTTAATTTATGACGCTGCCGAAGAAAGTGTGAGAGGAAGCGGCGTTTACATGATAATCGCGCAGATGACTGATGATAAGGCGAACGAAAGTGTCAGTAAAAGTAGACAAAAGTCACGGAAACCGACGGACTCGTGCGGCTTCCGAGCGCGCGAAAAAGGGAAAAGTTTGTCCGGTAGCGGAGTTCGAGATTGATGTCGTCGTTTTCAGTGGCCTGGAAAATGCGGCTATTTTGACTCGGCTAATTAATTGGCTCTAGGCACAGCGCGATTATTAATGGCCTCGGTTACCTAATTTCGGATTAATAGCGGCAGCCGGAGAAATTGGCCGAATTCGTTGAAAAATGCGAGTCAATAACCAGTTTGTCACCGTAACGAGACTTCCTTACACTCGCTCGGGAGCGTGTTTTTATTAATCATGCGAGGCATCATCGACGTGCGGAATTTAATAAAATTCGCCCAATCCGAGAAACTGGACTTTGCATACGTGAGATGCTTCGGGCTTCGAGTTTGTATTCGATAAGGCTACGCAGCGCCATAAAACGCGTCGGAATTCCTTCGAGCATCGGTGATTTAAAAGTTACATTAATGGTGTGATAGCGAAAATTCTTTTTGATTGATAATAAATCCGGGATTGATTGCCAATTTCGGGATGAAGTATTCTAAAACACTTTGTACAGAAGCATTCCGCCAAATGGATTTTTCTTCCAGCAAATTAAGTATTCTTCCATCAAATGCGTTCCTCTTACAACGAGTATATTCCTCTTTCAAATCGTTACTATTTGCATAATAATAACAATAGCGTAGAAAAATGTATAATTTCAATTTGGTTGACACTACAAAAACAAATGTCTTTTTTTTTAAACGTCTTCGATCGAAAAAACAGTAAAAAGTGTCTGAAAGCAGCCATTTTGGAATAAAAGACACTTTTTGTTTTTTTTATCTAAAGTTTTTTTTAAAGAAAGACACTTTGTTTTTGCAGTGGATAAATTATTTTTTACCACGTGCTCAAAACAAGCGGATTCTTCTTATATGAAGTGGATTCCTCTCGTTCTCAACTGAAATTGCACTCGATTTGAGGGGAATTTTATTATTTTGAGTGGACTGTTTTTAGTGTACAAACTATAAAGGCAGGCATGACACGTCTATTAGATTCCTCTTCCAATAAGTGGAAGTCAAGGAAAAAAATCTTATTAAGGGTGGCCACTATATTTTCGATGTCAATTTCCCTGACTTTTCCAGATTTTCCAGGGATTTTTTTACGTTTTCCTCAGACTTTTTTTATTTAAGTGTAATGGTACAGGATCTGACCGCATAATTCTATTATAAAACGGTTGATAAAATACAAGTTATCAATATTAAAACATACACATATTTTTTATACTATATTTTAGTATGACATAAAACAAAACATTCTATACAAACATTATACATAGATTTTTTTTGTTTTCTATATTTATAGTAATTTTAAAATGTATTAATTATTTTCAATGAAAAAAACTTTCACATTGAATCTGTATTAATTTGATGCGAACAATAATAGAAATATTTATCATATGGAAAGTGGCCACCCTGTCTCTTTGCAAGAGAAATTTGATTGTAGCGACATAACTATTTACGTTTAATGCGGCGCAAGACTTGGAAAAGGACGAAAGCCCGAAGTTGTATTGGTTTGGCTGGTGGATGAACCCAGTAACGAGGGGCAAGTGATTAATAATTTTACGTAATGAGCGTTGTTGAGCAGGCATTTGTTATCGGGCAGGTTGCGAGTGCTTGAATTCCGGCATGGGATTTTTGCCTCGCGGACACTTAATAAATCCAATTTCACAAAGTCGGCCGGGTAAAAACGCAGCCGCGTAGAAAACAAACGCGGAGGCCGGGAAAAAGTCCGGCGAGCGAGAGGCGCGATGCTGGGCAAACAAACGAGACAAGCGCAAACAAATGCAGTAGAGAAACACGGCGCCGCGGGGCGTCTCATCTCGGCTCAGCCGGGCTGGATGTCGTGGCCTGGGAGCGTTTTTGTTCGACGGCGACGGCGACGGCGCCGCGCATCGAGATCCCGCGAGATGAGGCCCGAGTCCGGGATACCGGTTCTCCCCCCGCCCACTCGCGCAACCGCGTCGCGAGATCCACGACCGCGATTCGACCTTATAAACCGGCAGCGGGATCCGATCGTTCCGATTTAACGCGCCTGCACGATTAACCGGACCCATTTTTGTTGGCCATTTTTGTTGACATTCCCCGCTAGGCGCGGGGAATCGGATTTCGGGATCGCGTTTATCGCGATTCGATAGTTCGATACGACAATTGTTCGCCGATCGCGATTAGTCCCGAGACACTCGAGCCGCGCCGGCTATGATTGCCTTTTTTCGCGGCCGATTTTATTGCCGGTGTCGCGGCGCGTTTCCAGCGGCGATGATGTTTCAATGAGGCCCGCTCGCTGCTGAGACCGAGCTTTCCTCCAAGGTCCTTTTTAATTATACGCCTCGCATTGTTGATGCGCGCTGCCCGCGCTGCAATTACGACCTCGGTCTGCGCAAAAACGCATTTTTGAGTCTAGCGTTTAATCAACGGTTTACCGTGATCCAGATCGATAAGCGCGATCGCAAAAATCGCCGGCCAAGCATGAAAAATCCCCCGTATACCAACACCGAACGCCACTAAATCAACTGTTTTGCAGTGCGTTTTTTCGTCGGGGCTGTTTTCAATTTAATTATTCCCATCATCGAAAACGACCGCACTAATTTGTCAATTAATTGAATGCTCGTTTGTTATCGGCGAATCGCCCCATGTCGCGTCTAATCTGTCACTCCTAATCTGAAAATAGAATCGCTTTTTAGTTATTCGTTCCATATAGCGATTCGATCGCTCGTGACGTCTTTCAACACATGGGAGTCATGAGTCCTCCGGCCGGGATCCTCCGCAGCCGCTCCGAGTTGTTTATCCAACTCGAATATTGTAATTGTTTGCCCCGCGCGGACCATTGCGCAGTTTCGAAAGTACCATCGACGGGCTGTTCGGTCTCGTTGTGTCTACGTGTATCTGCAGCTCCGTGCGCAAACTTTATTCGAGTGCTCAAGGAGCGTCGAGATAAGCGATCCAGTTCAGGCGACGACGATTGGCTCCGATTCTCACGGAGAAATTTCACGATCGTGATTCGGCGCCGGCTGACCCCGACTTTAACTTCCTCCTTCGGGGTCGAGGTCGTTGCGCAATTTTTCTACCCCGCTTCGACTTTTAACTGTCGCCATTTTATCCGCTCCGGATTTTTAACACCGAGTCAAACAATGCACAGTTTCCCCACTAGGGATGAAAAGCGAAGTTTTATTTACAGGGTTTTTTTTTGAACAACAGCTTTTCCCTCGAGGAAAAAGTTCAGATCCCGCGAGAAAAAACGAAATAAAGGAACTCCGAAGTCGTATTTTTAACCCGAACAGGATATTTTCGGAGCGAAGAATTTGGGACTGGCGACAAAAATCAGACGTCCCATGACGTCAATTAGGCTTTCATCATGTACGGAGTCATTACACTTAAATTCCATCGTCCTCTCGAAAGCACGCGCGAGAGCGGGCAAACTCGTTTTACGAATGAACCGTTTATGGCGCTTAATAAAAGTTGCGCTCTGGATGAAGTTGCATGAAATATGTAAATATTTGCCGGCGGAATGCAAAGTGCGTTCGTACGGTGCGCGGGAGCCGCACGACGGGGCTTGCGGAAATTGCAGTCAAATCCGAGGAACGGCTCCCGTGTAATTTGATAGTCGAGTTACGTGAAAAGCCTCGCACGAGTGCCCGAGAACTCTCTCCGATAGCGCACAGGACAGATGAAAGTGATCCTCGGCGCGTACTTAAGTAGAACAACTTTTTGGTGTCGCTTTACGAAAAAACGTCGCATTTTTACGCCTCGAGCTGCGACGTATGCTTTTCAGTGCAAATAAATCGATTGTCGTTTTCGATTAAGGTGATTGGCTAGACAATGTATTGGGGACAACAAGTTTCCGAGATAGTTTCAAAACAGTACAAAAATTCTATTCTAATTGATTGAGGTGTGAAAAGACAAAGATTTTTTTATAAAAACAAAAAAAGAATGAACAAAAATCTACGCCATGATTACAATTTTCAAATTAGTTTGAATTTAATAGAATTGGGAAAAATCATGATTTTAAAAAAAAATCATAAAGATCGATTATTTTAATTAAATAAAAAAATGATGATTGTTCATAAATGTATTGAAAATTCATATAATTAGTTTATAAAAAACTTATTTGATTTGTTGAATGAACCAATTATTATTTCTTATACCTAATCTGCCTAAGTTGTGAGACACATTTTTTTTGCAAAGCACAAAAACTTCATAATCCCGAAATAATTAAATTTTACATTATTATAGTTAAACATTTTTTAGGAAATTTATGTTATGTTTATTGAAGATAAACATGTTGAAAATTAAAGTTTCTTTTAAACTTGATTAAAATGATTTTGTACTTAATTTATTTTCCCCTTGGTCATATTTCATAAAAAATAAAGTTAATTTTAATTACTTTATACGTAAATTCAATTTGATTTAATCAATAATTTGAATTCCAGAATTTTTCTATTTAAATCAAATGATTTAAATCATGCCAACTGTAGAATTTAATTTTTCCGAAAAAATTGTTGCAAATGAAAATGTTTTAAATGCAATTAGAATGTCGTTTCAGTAGTTTGCAGCACGTCCCTTCGATATTGCTGTATTTGTTCACCAGTCTAACAATTGAATATTCATAGTTGAAATTCATATGTACGAGAACACTCGCCAATATTGATGATGAATGACTGGCGATTTGACATTTGATTTTTCCTT
>JABFPD010000165.1:0-14334 GCA_022817545.1 Cremastobaeus sp. ZL-2020 | reverse complement strand
CTTCAAACATCGTTTCGATCGTAAGTATAATAAAATATTTTTTATTGACTGATCTTCAGCGGATCTTTTTCCAAAAAATCACAATCTTTAATAAAATTTTTTATTGTTTTTTTAAGTGAAACAGTTCGAATTTTCCCTTGTATGAAACATAAAAGAAAAGGTCATAATAAATTCTAATTGATGTTTTTCAATAGTCTTTTAATTTTCTAAATGATCATTCATCCTTTGAATTGTAATTAAATTTATAAAATTATTTTTGTATTTTTTAAAACTTTTCATATGTACGGTATAACATGTTTTCTATGAGTTTTATGGTAAAAAATATGCACTGAAACAGAAAACTTTAAAAACATTTTTAGATTTTTTGTTTTAAATAAAAGATATAACAACTTCAATAAAAATGCCTTATTTGGCCTCTGTTTTAGTACTTTAACTTAGAATAATGAAAATTCTGATTTTGTATAGCAAAATTTAGTGAATTTTTTCCTCAGAAATTCATGAAAACTCTTTCACTTGGTGATCATTTGAATATGACCTTATTTTTCACCTACCATTTCTTCATGAAATATGAAATTATCAATGAATTGAAATTTTAATACAAAATCTGTATTTAAGACATAAATAACAGTATGTATCCGAAATTTGTTCTTGGATATTTCCGACATTTTGTCAAATAATATGTTTTAAATCCTTTTTAAATTTTCTAGATTAAATATATAAAAACTTAATTACCCATTTTTTCTAGTTGAAAAAACTCAGTCTTTGGATTTAGAATCAATAGAAGATCCATCTCAAGAATTAAATATCGCTAACTTATCTGCAAGTTTTGATGAATGTGATATGACTGATAGCATAGAAAAGGAAAACTCAAATATAGTTTCAAGTAATGATGAATTTATACCAAGTGAGAAATCTACTTCTATTGAGGATGAACCGTTATCAAAAAAACGTAGAGGAACAATTGAAATCTGTACACCTAAAGTAGTTGCGGCTCTAGATAAGTGTAAAGTTTCGTCGAGAAATGCTGTGCATCTTATCACTTCTATTCTAGAAGCTGCGGAATTAGATGTTGCAAATTATATAGTATCCAGAAGTGCCATACAAAAACGCCGCCAAATTATTCGACAAGAAAGATTTACAAAAGTGAAAGAACAATTTAAATGTCAAAATATGACAAACATAATTGTTCATTGGGATGGGAAAATTCTTCCCGATTTAAGTGGTAAAGAAAAAGTGGACCGTTTACCAATAGTTTTATCCAGTAATGAAATAACAAAATTATTAACTGTCAGTAAATTAGAAAATGGCACAGGAAAATCACAAGCTATGGCAATATACGAAGCTGTAGTCGAGTGGGGTGTAGTTGACAATATTATAGGATTCGGTTGCGATACTACAAATTCAAATTTGGGGTATAAAAATGGTGCTGCGGTTATTTTAGAGCAATTGCTTGAAAAAGAGGTTTTATACTTTCCTTGCCGACACCATATATCAGAAATTGTTTTGAGAGGTGCATTTGAAAAATTAATACCCGGAACTGTTGGGCCAAATGTTGCTATTTTTCAACGTTTTCGAGAAGAATGGAAAAATATTGACAAATCTAATTTTGTATCAGATTTATCAGATCCTGTGATAAATCAGTTGTTAGGAGATGACTTGCAACGTTTGGAAACTCAAATTAGAAAACATTTAGAACTGAATTTGGAGCGAGATGATTACAAAGAATTACTTTGTTTATGTTTACTATTCATAAACGTAGAACCTTACAAAAATTACACAATAAAAGCTCCAGGTGCGTCTCATCACGCCCGCTGGATGTCAAAGGCCATCTACTCATTGAAAATGTATTTGTTTCGCAATAGTTTCCATGTCAGTAAGAGTAATCTTGAAGCTTTACAGCAAATATGTATTTTCATAATAAAAGTTTATCTAGATTATTGGTTTGAAGCAGATCTACCTGAGAGAGCTACTAATAATGACTTCAAGTTACTAAAACAATTGTATGAGTATAAACAAATCAATGAAAACATTTCACAAGCTTGCATCAAGAAGATCATTAATCATTTGTGGTATCTGAATGCTGAAAATGCAGCGTTAGCTTTTTTTTATTCAAATGTTAGTACAGCTGAAAAAAAATGATGGTTTTAAGGTTGCAAGAAGATGAAGAAGATGACTATAACAACGATTCCAAAAGAATTAGAATTAAAGTGTCTGAAATACCAGAAATTTGCAGTGGTGGTTTACATCAATTTATATCACAAAAATCAATGAAATTTTTTGAAAAGTTAAATTTAAAAACGCAGTGGTTGAAAAAAATCCTGAGGATTGGTCTACAGATGCAGATTTTCTTTTAGCTGAGAAAGTGGTTAAATTTATCAAAGTTGTAAATGACTTAGCTGAAAGAAATGTTAAGTTTTTTGAAGAATACAACGGGCTTCTCACATTAGATGAAGAACAAACTCAATATATTATTCAATTGCTTGAAGATTACAGGAGATCTTTTCCAACAACCAGCAAAGCTGCATTGATGAAAGATTTTTGAATTGCAAAGATGTAAAGTATTGTAAATTAATTTTCCTGTATTTATTACTCAGTGAAATAACAATAAAATTGATTAAAGAAAATGCGTAAGGTTTATTAAAGTTTTATCAATATTTGCATAAATATGTAAAAAGTTATTATTTAAATATATTCACAAATATTAAGTTTTGGGTTTGCTTATTTCTTAAAATTACTTTATAATATTGTAACATGTAAATTATTTCGGTTTAGATTTTAAGCTAATTTGCTACATATAAATTCAATGAAATTGAACTGGTAAATTTTAACATTATGAAAGTTATTTGTTACAATTCCATAACTTTAAAGTATAAGATGCTGACACTTATGTTTACAACCTTTCTAAAAAAATAATAATCGCAATTTCTTGCTATTCTATTTGATTAACTTGAGTTGGCGTTGTTATATTAATAATTGTCCATAATTTGGTCCAAAAAACTCCTAAAAAACCAATCGTCATCTATAAAAATGAGACCACGAAGGTTAAACTTTAAATTCAGTATTCTAGTTGCCATTTTGAATTCCGCCCTCTTGAATTCCTATGTGTTTAGACTAAGTTATCAATAAGTATGGTCCATGGATAATATATTGATCTCTTAATCGTGTTTTTTGTTTTTCTTTGAATAAATTACAGTAACTTTTACAATTTCCGTTTTCAATTAATTTTGGTTCCAGATTTAGAAAGTCTACTAAATTTCCTTTAGATTTCGATATGTTATGATTTTTTACAGCGCTGTATTTGTTAAATTACACGTCGTCGAAAAAAGGCTTTTGAAATTCGGTCCTTCAGAAGCTAATACTTTAAACCTCTAAAGGCACGGAATTTGACTATGAAAAAAATTTTTAAGTATGGGAACCTTATTTTTTCATCATTCCCAACAACACAGTGGGCTGACGAAAAAAAAATTTTTTTACGGCCACCCTAATATATATATATATATATATCTGTAAAACATACGTTATAAGTTTGTTTATTATAATTTCGTTATTTGTTTCTCCAGGTGTTTTTTATATTTTTTTTGGTTTATTAATTAGCTAACAAATTATATTTAATTATAGAAAGTTACTTATATTGGACCAAATATATATGCGACAAACTAGTTACCAATAAAATATATATATAATGATAAATATATATATATTTTTTTTTTTTTCATTTCCTGGAGTAACAAATGTTACAAGTGTAAGTTTACTTAGCCTTATGGATGCATGTAACTTGCAGAGTTGCATTGGGTTGGCATCTGTCTTCATAGTCGCTGTAGATTTACTATTATCTGTCATCTTGGAGAGTGGCAAGAGATTCGGAGGTGCCCGTCTGGCTGGGCGGTGGTATGATGTTGTTGGTACAGGCGTAGCGGGTTGCGGCGCCGTAGGAGCCGCGAATTCGGCTAGTAATAGGAACTTGGGCGGCGGACGACTCAGCTGGTTCCTGGAGCGCTATTCAGTGTTAAACCAGTCTGTTGATGTACCGCTCAACCTGCTAGAGGATCGTGGTTGTCCTTTCTGCGGTGGTTGTTGAGGGGAGTCCTTTGGTTTTTTGGCAGGAGTAGAGGATGATCGCTGCTTTTGGCTTTCATCTTCGATTGTTATTGAATGGAGTTCAACAGCTTCCTGGAATAAGCTCTGGGCAACTCGGTAAGATGAGTGTCGGTGGTATTGGCGATGCAATAGTAGGTTGGACAAGCTGCTGCAACAGGATCTCAAAAGTGCTAGAGAGCACCTGAATGCAGAATGAAGAGCGAAAACATTAGTGAGGGTTACCAATATTGTTTTTAGTGTTTGATACAAGATGATTGTCATTAAGATGCCGGCGCAGTACGTGCCGTACGTGGTGTAACCGCCCCAGAATTTCTCCCAAGTTGAGGAGGCCAGATTTTTAACGGTTTCGATGTCCATTAATCCCCCTAATCTGATAGAATCTATGTTGGTATCGAGTCAAGTAGCTCTCCGTGCGAGAATATTCAGGATTGTAGGGCGGTCGGCTGGAAACATTACATCTTCTCGTAGATGATCCAGGTCCTGCTGGGAATAAATCCCGCTGGTCGCCAGGTTGCCAATTGATTTATATTCCCAAGTAGCTTTTCGATTATGTTGAAGTTGAAGTGGGGCTTTTGTATCTGAAGTCGTAGGAAGAAATTTATACCAATCTCCGTCGATTTCATACATTACCGGTAAAATAGGGTTACAAGTTATTTGTAACCCGTTTCGTTTTAAGATGCGAGTACGTGGTGTCAGGAAATATGAGTCGTTGCCTCTAAGAACGGGGAGCTCCTGATAACATTCTTCAGTGCGTCGGATTTTTAGTGATATTGGTATACACTTGAGTATGTAAATCACTTCACCAGCAACCACTGCCATGTATCCTGGCCCCTCCATGAAATCATATGCAAATTGGTCAGGCTGAAAGGTTGAAATGCTGAGAGCGTTCCTCAGTACTTTCTGTTCCAAGATACACCGCTGAAACAAAACATCTCGGTACAGATCTTTAAGTTGTTGTCTAATGTGTTTCTCTACATAAACGAATTTGGAGTTCATATAAGCGAACATGTCCATTCCTTTGGCTGTTTCAATCTTTTTTGAGGTAAAGAAGCTTCCCTTATTTCCTTCCAGGATAAATAATTTGGGGTGTTCTGTCATAACTAGGTGATAGCCGCAAGTCCTATGTATTTTCACCTTGCTGACAGCAAAAGTGACGTCTTTGGTTTGCACTGTATAAATTAATTCGGTGGTAGCATTATCCGTTACATATCCTTTTGTTGCAGGTCCTTCATATAGGACGTTGTATTTGTCGAAATTACAGGAGTCCTGGGGCAAGCGATCCCAAAACGCATATCCTCCTTCATGATCGGCACAGTATCCCTTACTGTAAACGCAAGAGATGCCTCCCCGAACGTGGATAGAGTTGTCATTGATTTGGACGACTCCCATGTAGTCTTGAAGTGTGATGGTGATGGTGGCTTGAACTATAACCTTGTTGTATCCTCCAAGAGGATCCGAGTATCTCTCTCCACTGCATCTGCCGTCTTCAGTGACAGATCCGGCTAATGTCACGCTGCGGGTTTCGGTGCTATTTGCTTTAAGGCTATCCAGGTGTTGTCCGTTAATGGTTATGCGTCCGGTTTCATGCATTTTTAAACATTTGGAAGCGTCGAAATCTATCATATATTCGGCTAGTCCTTTGGAAACAATACTGACATGGGAATGCATCCCACAATAAAATATTTGTCTTTTAATTTCCACCATGCACTGGTATATGTGCGTAGCTTTAACATCAATCAACTGAAGTAGCTGAATATGTGTTGGATCCGTTTTTATATTCAGGTCTGGCATATTACAATCTCCGACGGTTCTAAGTGAAACACCGGTAATATTAGCATTTCCGCTGGCACAGTCGTATCCGACCAAAGCGGCTGTTTTTTGCAGGAACCCTAGTGTCACGAGTAGGAAGATCATTATGTAAACTCAAGTTCCTGAAAATGAATTTGGTAGAAATTGACTCTTGATTAACAATGGAGGTCGTTGTATCTGAACAAGCATCTATTATTATGGGTGACATTTACAAAAGGTACAATTTTTTCGTTCTATGATTTCGTATAAAGGTTCGAAACACGTGTCGCAAAATATTGGAACAGGACCGTCACTCATTCTTTTGTGGAAAAATAAACTAATGTGATATTGTCCGTTGAGCAATGCGCGGCAGGGTGTGCAGTATGATTTGTTTGATTTTAGTGATTTCCACACGATGCCAAATTCTTGTAGGATGCAGTAGTCGGATTCGCAGGTAGTGTAGTCGTTCTTGTGGTTGTTGTTAAGTAAGTCCAATAGTGTGGCGTTTATAAAATCTTGCCTGAGGTGTTTCATCTGGTAGAAGAAAGAGTAATAATTAGAGTTTTAATTATAATAGCTCTAAAAATCGTTATTCTCTTAATTCTGGCTAATGTTGTATTTTTTCCTGATCCTTGAGATAGCAGATGGGGCAATATTCATGCCAGATAACATGTATTAATGGATCTGTGCAAATTTCACACGCAACGGGTTGATTTGTATATAGCGTCCTTTGGTGTAGTTTACATTCGACTTTTCTGATACGTTCTTTGGCCAGTGAGTAGCAGAAGCGGCAATAAAGGCTGAGTTTATTTACGCTCTGCCAAATTTCTCGGTTTAGCTGGATGAAACAATGTCTATTTCTCAGGTGTAGCAACTCCCGAGGGATGGCTTCAGTATTTGCGTCGATTCCGTGTGTGGCACGTCCAGAGTCTTGGATGTCGATGTCGATGTCGAAAATTGATTCCATGGTTGACCTAATTAAAAATTTTCAATACAATTTGTTGTTTAGTTGAGTTACCAGCGTGTTATTACTAGTATCTCTTTTCCGGCTAAAAGGGTTGGTGTATTCTCAAGATACTCCTCAATGCATTCTGTGCAGGTGTGAGCGGGCCGCATTTTTAACATGCGTTCACCGCAGTTTCCGCAATGTTCATATCTGAATTCTCGATGGATAATGGTGTGCCAACCGGTATATCTGTGAAGGTAGCGTCGAATAAAATAGGGCATGAGATCTCGACACCGTGAGCATAAGAGGTGACCGTTTCGAGGGAACACATAGATGAGCCTTATGTTCGGCATTGCTGTGTAACAATGACTCGCTAACAATTCTCCGTAAGTGCTGGGATAGTCTCTGGGGCGAACTCCGTCTATGGGTCCCTCGGAATCTCCAAATTCTTCTTCTAGTATGGCGTCATAAGGTAACTTCATCGTCTGTAAGTACATTGTCCGAGTTACCAGTCATGTTTTTAAGGCAATGATTGGGAATGTCGAGTAGATCTTCGTAATGCGCGACGATTTAATGGGTTAGGGTGTCGGCGAACAATTCTATCGGGGAGTTCATTGTTGGTAGTATTTGCGTCTGGTTGTGGCTCGGGCGCGTTTAGACGAGTGGTTATATTTGTTAAATAGACGTGTGTTCGGAGTGACAAGAATTCTCTGAAGAGATTGGCTTGGTTTCGTACTAGATGTACTGTTCCTAATCCCTTGCAATTTGTGCAGCTCGAATACCTGGGTCCTGTGGTTTGTTATGAGGATCGATGATAGCCTCGACCGTCGCAGCGTATACAAGTAGAAAAATGAAAGAATGGGTATTTTAACAAGATAGCATCACGCTGTAATTTGTGATTTTTTCTTTGATTTGGATTTTTTCCAATTTTACTTCAAGCTGCCGTAATTGGATGTTGGGATATGATGGTAGGGAAAGATTGAGATTCTGTCGTCGCTGAAGTGGTAGCGTGTTCCTATACGCGGGTGGTGCAAAATCCAGTTCTCTAAGATATTCCGTCAATCGGGAAATAGAATCCCTTGGCACGGCTGCGGAAGACATGTTTGTTTTTCTCCTGTAAATTAATACAGAGGACGTGTTAGTCGGAGAATTCTATGTCTTCAGCTGAGATGTGAGAATGTTGAAGTCTATCAGCGGAGACAATTTCTGTTTTTTGTTGACTAATATAGTGATTCGTTTGGGGTCTAATACTTCGACGATTTTATGAGGTCCGGTGTAAAGATCGCAAAATTTTCCAGTTTTTAGTCCTTTCTTTAGGAATACAGAGTCACCTGCGACGAACTCTTGTGGATTCAAATGTCTGTCGTAGTATTCCTTTGACTTTTTCTTGGCTTTGATTAAGTTAGTCCGTGCAATCAGTTGTATGTCGTGAAGTTTAGAGATCAGTTTTGCTAAGTAGTCGTCATAAGTTGAGAGTCTTTCATCTTCCGTTAGTGACAAATATGAAGGTAAAGTAGCTAGTTTTCCGAAGACAAGTTCGAATGGAGTTTTTTGTAATGATTCATGGACGGATGTGTTGTAACTGAACATAGCTAATTCAACCCATCGGTCCCACTCTGATTCCTTCTTGATATATGACTTTAAATATTCGTTAAGAACGTGATGTGACCGTTCGAGGCTTCCGATTGATTGGGGGTGGAAAGCTGTAGTTTTAAATTGTTATATATTCATTAATTTTGCAAATTGTTTCATTAAATTACTGATGAAATTTCGACCTTGGTCAGTCAATACGGCTTTTGGAGCTCCATATATACAAATAACGCGTTTCATGAGAGCTTCTGCTACCGTAGACGCGGTTGCATTAGGTATTGGCATTCCTACGCAATATTTGGTAAGGAGGCATTGAAAGGTTAGTATGTATCTGTTTCCGGTGTCAGTTATGGGGTAAGGTCCACATAAATCCATTGCACATTTTTCGAATGCTGTGCCTGGAGTGTCTGTGATAGTCAGTGGTTGTTTGGTGCTAATTCTTGTGAGTTTCTTCAGTTTACACTGAAAGCATTGTTGGATATAATTTTGTATTTCTTCGCGCATTCCTTCCCAATTATAACGAGATCGTATGCGTCTGTATGTTTTTACTACTCCCTTGTGACCACCATGGAAACTAGTGTGTCCTTCTACTATAATATCATACCGGCTGGACATAGGTGGGCAAACAACTATGCCGTTACAAATCGTGAGTTGACAATCTATTTCCGCGAACGCGTCTGCGATATGATTGAATATTTTATTCCATGAAATTCCGTTTATTTCGGGGACTTTTGCTAGGCTGAGAGTTTTTATGTCGTACTTTTGTACCAAGGCTGCTAAAGATTTAAAAACGTTTTGTAAGTTGTTCCAAGTATCATTTGTTCCCGCAGTCTCGATTGATTTGTCATCAACGTACAGACCGAAAAGGTATCTATGTCCTTTTTTGAAATATTTTACACTTCCGACTTCCATTTTACTGAAATTGAGAGTTTCGCGTTTCTTTTTATATTCAATTGACTGTTTTTCGCATGGTTGACCGGTGACGTCCAGAAATAGTGCTATGCTGTCCTTTCTCATGTGTAATGGGTCGGCGGTTTCTAACAGAGGGGTATTTTTAATGGAAATTTCGAAGTTCTCTATATTGTCTTCTTCCGCGGAAGATTCCATAAATCTGTTCGGTGGTAGGTTATCGTATTCTTGGTCTAAAGTATTCTGCGTTATTTCATTACTCGGGAAATTAGAGTCTTCTATTTCGGTTTCTGTAGGAGTGGTCAGTGGATTTTGTTCCGGAGTTTTAGTGATTTGATCGTTATTGAATGTGTCGCTATGTGTTTCGGGTAAAGGATCAGAGGAGGTTTTTTTAGGTACTTTTATCTTTTTACGTTCGGCTTTAAGTTGTTTGTGCCTTACTTGTTCCCTATACTGGCTCCCTAATTCGGTTAGTTGTCTTTCTCTTCGTGGTCTGTCTTTTACAACTTGTACCAACTTGTTTTGTAATGTGTCATTTTCTAACTCGTCTCTATCGACCGGATTCCTGGATAAAGCGTCAGCGTTAACATTTTTCTTCCCGGATTTGTAAACTATATCGAAGTCGTATTCTTCTAATTTCAAGCGCCATCTGGTTAGTCTCGATGTGGGATCCTTTGCTGTTCGCATCCAAACCAAAGGCTTATGATCTGTGACGATGCGAAATTTGCGAGAATATATGTATGGCCTGAATTGATGTACACAATAGAGGATGGCTAATGCTTCTTTTTCGTAGGTGGAGTAGTTTCTCTTGGCCTTGTTTAAGGACCTTGAGATATATGCAACTGGTTTATCACTGCCTATTTCTCCTTGACTAAGGATACCTCCGATTGCGAAATTTGAAGCGTCAGTAGTTAGAAGAAATGGTTCATTAAAATTAGGAAACTGTAAAATAGGGGCTTCACACAACTTAGCTTTTAGTGACGTGAAGGCGTTTTCTTGTTCATCTCCCCATTCAAAAGGAGCATCCTTTTCTATGAGTTTATGCATAGGTTTGGCAATTTTTGCATAGTTATGAATGAAACTTCTGTAATAACCGGCAAGTCCAAGAAATTGTTGGATATGAACGACCTTGGTGGGTCGTGGGAATTTAGTCACTGCTTCGATTTTTTGAGGGTCAGGTTTAATTCCGTTTTCTGTTATTATGTGACCTAAGTAAAGTACTTCGCGTCTCAAAAAGGAACATTTATCTGGTTGTAATTTTAAATTTGCACTTCTCAATCTGTCAATAAGTTTCAAATATTTTAATCTATGTTCGGACAGGGATTTAGCATAAAGAACGATATCGTCCATATAGACAAATAATTCGGTACCTTGAAGACCTGATAAAACAATGTTCATTAATCTTTGAAATGTTGCAGGAGAATTTTTTAACCCGAATGGCATTCTTGCGAATTCGTAATGTCCGAAATCTGTGGAAAAAGCGGTTTTGTGACTTTGTTCGGGGTTCATTTTTATTTGATGAAAACCTGAAGCTAGATCGAAAACACTAAAGTATTTAGCACCTGACAACTGGTCGAATATTTCTTTAATTAAAGGTAATGGGAATGAATCACCGACAGTTTTTTCATTTAATTTCCGAAAATCTAAGACTAGTCGCCATCTCCGTTCACCTTGAGGGGTCGGTTTTTTGGGTACGATCCAAATTGGAGTATTATAAGGCGATTTAGAGTATTTTATAATATTGTTTTCTAATAATTCATTAACCTGACGATTCATTTCTTCCTTTAAAGTTACAGGGAATCGGTATTGTCGAACGTTAATCGGAATGTCATCGGTAGTTATAATGTCATGTTGAATTTCATTAGTAGCGGTTAGTTTTTCACCGGGTAAATGAAATCTATCTAAGCTTGATTCTATTAGTGACTGAGCCTCTCTTTTTTCAAGTTCTGTGAGGTGATCTAAACTGATTAATTTTAATATTTCCGAATATCTATCGACGCTAGCAATAGTTAGGCATTTCTTATTTTTACTTCTTTTTCTTCGCCCACTTATGCGTCTTTTCGATTGACGATTAACGTATTCAGATTTTTCTTTCTTGGCCTGGCAAGCATGTGGTTTCTCGACCGGACAGACAGTCAGTTTATTTGACGAAAAAACAGACAATTTATTAGAAGGACAGACGGACAGGTCATTAGACGGACAGACAGAAGGCTTATTAGACGGACAGACAGAAGGGTTATTAGACGGACAGACAGACGGATTATTAGACGGACAGACAGACAGTTTATTAGACGGACAGACAGACGGTTTATTAGACGGACAGACAGACGGATTATTACACGGTTGATTGCTCTCGGATTCAACGGTTTGACAGACAGATTCTTCAATAGGACAGACAGATTTACCGTTAATTTCAAGATTTAAATCCCGTGCATTTTTGCTTTCAAATTCTATTAGTTCCAACTCGGGGAGTATAATTTTTATATCTTTTTCCGTGGTATTTATAACCGGCAGATATGCGATATTATTATAATTTGAAACAACACAATTTCCTAAGAATACTCCATTCTGGATATTAATTTTAGGAATGAAGCCTTCTTTCAATGATGACATTACAAGTTTTACTGGAATTATTTTCCTTTCTCTTGCCGCGATAAAAATAAATTTTTCAGTATCGTCTATGAAAGGGTATCGAATTCCATTTAATAGGAGACAATTGTTAGCATAATTTATTTCAGCTTGATTTTTCATAAAGAATTCCGATCCTAATAACCCGTCTTGACGTAAAACGAAATCATTAGGCGTAATGTGGAATTCTGTACTTTTTCCCATGAAGTCAACAGTAATTTTTCCCAAAGTGTAAACGGCTTCTTTTGTAATACCGCTCAATTTTAAAATTTGATTATTCTGAATTCTTATATTTGGGGGAACAAATTTTTGCTTAAGAAGATTTGGCCCAGCTCCTGTGTCTATTAAAAGAATTAAAGATTGGTTGAAATTTACGCGAATTGTAGGAGCTGGATTATCTTGGCTGAGTTTAATTGATTTTTCTATGACTTGTTGTCTATTTTCATTTGTGAAGTTGAAGGCTTTTCTCCCTCCCCCTTGCTGGGGAGGCTGTTGAAGTTTCCCTGTCTTCTTGCGTTATTATAGGCTCTAGTTTTACAATCTGCAATTATATGTCCGTTTTCCTTGCAATAGTTACATCGAATTGAGTTTCTCGGGCCTGTATCTGTTTTGGGTCTTGATCGACAATTTTTAGCTTCATGACCTAAGTTGTTGCATAATTGGCATCGCGGTGTTTCCCTTCGACTGTAACAATCGCGTGCCGTGTGTCCGGAGCGGTTACAAATTTGACAAAGGATACTGTTGCTGTGACATTTTTGGGCTGAGTGCCCTGACATATTACACAGTTGACATTTGACTATAGGATTTTTTAACGCGAAACAATTTCTAGCTGTGTGACCTGTTTTATTACAATTTTGGCAAACTGGCCTTTGTTCCGCGACAATATTGATAGACCGTCTATTTCTACATATATCTGCTGTATGACCCGATTTTTTGCAAACTTGACAAATGCTAGATTTCCGACATTCATTAGCAGTATGACCCGGCTTATTGCAATTTTGACAATTTTTTTCGTTATTCTCGCGGTTCGCGTTAAGCAGGTTACAGTCCTTTGCTAAATGAGTTTTGTCTAGGCATAGTACGCAACCATCTGCGAGGGGTTGGCGTAATAAATTTTGGTTACGTATTTGAGTTTCAATTTTAATCGCTTTCTGTCCCGCTGTCGTTAGATCGGCTGGTTCTCCTATTTGAGCGGAAATTTCGCGTTTTAATCCCATAACAAAAGCTTGTAAAATTTCCTGGTTAATTTCATTTGTTTGTTCCGCGGTAATCGCACCGTTATTTTCTGACTTTTTTGCGTCTATAATGGAATTTCCTAGCATTTTGACTCGGTTAAGGTATGATGGTATATCCTCTGTCTCTGCTTGGAATATCTGTCCTAGTTTACCGCGTAAAACAGTTGGAGATTCGTGAGGAGCATATACAGACTTTAAATGGGATAAAAAAGTGGATAGATTTTCAAAGGCTTGACCGCGAATAGTCTCCAGCGCGCTTCCTCGAAGTTTAGCCCGCAGTAGTTGTACTAAGCTAATTTCAGCGTTGGCAGGGAGCATTTGTTTAGCGTCTTCGCATCCAGCAGCAAATTCTCGATAATTAGCGTGATTGCTGCTACCGGAAAATATAGGGACAATTTCGATTGCGTCTCTAAGTCGAACAGCATAAGTATTTTGACCATTGCCTTGAGCCATATCTATATTTACAATAGGAATAGTATTTTGCTCGTTATTCGCAGGTGGAGTTGGTTGTATGTTATTTGATTCTACAATGACGTTATGTCGGTAAGTGTAATGTTAGTCTCTTCGATAGAATTATTTTCGATTATTGTTTTTTCTGTATCGTCAAGTTCAGTGTCGGATATAGAAATGTCTAATAACGATTTATAGCCAGATTCTTCGTTGGGTTTTTCGTCTTCTGTTATGCTGATATTTATTTGACTCGTATTAGGAACTGTAAGATTACTACCTGTTTGTTTAGTCGGAGTGTGGGTAATACCTTTCCCACTGAAGGGGTTAAGATTGTCTTGCAATAATTCGTTATCGCCCCTGCCTTTATTCTGGGATTGAGATCGCGTTCCTATGGGTTCTCTAAGCAGTGATTTTGGGGGCATAATAAGTGATCATATTTATCTTTAAAAAGAGTTGGAGAGAATTTCAACAAAACCTGAATCACAATTGTGTGTCCTACCGGCTGCGCCAATTTTTAACCGTCTGTTACGTACTGGACGTAAAGGACAGGTTCAATAAATAAATGAGGTTCGACACACAGTTTACTAATTCAGAATTTTATTGAAAATTTCTCTTATAGATAATTACAAGGTACAAGTATAACTATTCTATGTCAACCACTTCGGGTTCTTCGCGTTTTCGTTTACGATT
>JABFPD010000164.1:0-14351 GCA_022817545.1 Cremastobaeus sp. ZL-2020 | reverse complement strand
AATGATTTCAATAATAGAATTACAAATAATCGAACGCCTAAGGAGGCAATAATTTCTTCAAAATGAGAACTTGGGTCATGTAAATTTGTACAGAAAAAAAGACTGAAATTAAAGAGAATTAATTCAAAACATAATTTTTTCAACCCCAAATTTTAACAATAAAAAACCTGAAATCCGAGCTTTATTTACACTACAGAAGCTTACAACTAATGAAATGACTGCCCTGACCAATCAAATCTTAGACATTATATTTTGGAGTAAAAAAGTAAGGAAAAAACAAGTTTGCAAACAAACGTGGACCGCCTCAGTGATGACAATAGCAAAAGTTCGTTAAACATGCCGAAAGAGAATATGAAGATAAATAAGGAACAATATGACGAGTACCCGCGAAATCAAACTCGCGGAGCAAAGTAGCCACGAAACGAGGCGAAAAATGCGCGGCCGGAGACTACGCTATCAGGCAAATAGGCGCTAAAGACAAGGTCGAGAGAGGTTATGGTCGGCGAAACCGCGGACGAGGGTCGCATTGACTGAAAATAGCGGGTGAAATCAGCGCACGCGATTCGCGGCGACGAGAAAACCGCTACTCGCGAACAGTGCGAGCCGGACCACGCCGAGCGAGAATTTCGGCGGGCGGCGTGGCGACTTGAGCAACGATCGCTGAATAACAAAATGTAAAGACGAAAAACACTTACGATTCGAACGCAGTTTCGGGCAAAACTACGGCTGCAATTCTTACTGAGTAATGGCCCAATGGCTCGTGCCGGGCAGAATTTCCAGAGAGATATAAAGCAAATGAACTATGCAACTCACCCTCGCGTTATACTCGCGTATAGGCCAAGGCGTTATGGATCACAATGGCGTTCCTCCGGACTCGGAATCGCCGTATCACCGAGCGCAGCCTGGCTCCCTCGTCTTTCCAACTTCCGAGCCGCGGCGAATTTGCGCGGGATTTTCGGTTTCGCGGTCGGGGGCGATTTTTCGGACCCAAATCGCCCGGTTTTTTGATAAAATTACTTCTTGATTTTTATTTTTTCACAATTTTATCTCGGTCGCTGCTGCCATCTATGGACTTTTCTTGTAGGACGGGCGTTGCGGGGATGAACACGTGCTTCAACGGATTTAAGAGCAAGCGCGCGGAAAAATTCAAACTTCAATTTTGTTGGACGTTCGCACCGGGAACGTTTCACGAGAATTTTGGCTACTGGAACAATGCGCGAGGTTACAAATTGGCTTGTTTGTTTATCTTCTGGCACTTTTCAAATAAATGAATAACAAAAAATAAATTTTCACGTGGTCGATTGTCAGCGCTATTAGAAAAGAAAAGTGTTTTTTGAAGATTGAAAAAAATGAAAAAACAGAATTTGGGAAGATAAGTTTAAAAAAATACAAAATTTGTTTGCTGTTAAGAGTTTAATCAAACTATTTACTTATTCATAAAAATTTATGAATACAAATTAATTGAAACGAGGGAAATGCAATTTTTATGCAATCCAAATGGGTTTAATAATGTCTAGCAGATGGCGCTGTAACAGTGTGTGATGAAAAAACGTTAAAATCGTTACAAAAAATTGCCGTTAATAGGCAAATGTGTTGATAAAAAACGTAAGTTAATAAAATTTTTCCATAAAAAGTACAACGGTCGTTTTCGTGGGACAGTTTGCCAACTAGAATTCTCTTGCTTCATGACCGAAGTGTCGCTGTTTTGTTTGCGGTTCTTGTAAACATGTAATCGTGGCACGAAAGCCGAAAGCACAAAATTTGTACTCTGTCAATTGTTATTATCTTCTGTATTCGCGTTTCCGCTACTCTGCTGACTGTCAATTCTCTCAACCGCTTTATTTGTCGATATTCCTGTTGTAGATAAGTGCACTATTAAACAAAGTTGACAAATGTCGTTGAGGAAACCTTGATTATAATCAGCAGAATGATAGCAACGGAAAAGCTGATGGAAAACAAGAGCGATCGAGATTTTGACAACAACAACAAGAATGCGAAGCCCGAGATCATTTACTTTGCAGTTCACGTTCCAGATGAAAGGAGCACGACGTTAAAAGGTAAGTTCAATTCGCCTAACTGGAGTAATTAATTAGTGGTAACGCGAAAATACAGAAAACTTTCCAGTCTAAATAGAATTCAACCTTGAGCAAGACTTCTTTCAAGGAAATTCAAGACGCTCCCCTATTTGGTGTTTTTTATTATAGGTTATTGCTATCAGTTATTTTTATTGAATCAGAACATGTTAGAGTTGAAAAACATTACAGGAATAAAAGTTCATTTTAATTTAAGATAAATTCTCTCAAATAGTGTTCATAAAGTCAACAATGTGAAAAAAAAGGATAAATCTTGATTGTAGTTTATGCGACATTTTCTAAATAACAAATGTGCACGTGTTCTTTGGTTTATCTGTAAAGAACACGTTTATTTTAGTCTTTATCTTGTGTATGTTTTGATCAGAAACGTAGAAAAAATACTGCACTGTCACAAATAAGTTATATTCTTAGATCACATTGAACAGTAACAATGAAAATGAACATCTATTTTGAGACACAATCCTCTTTCACCGTGACAAACAGAATGCCAGAAACGTCATTGTGCGATGCACGTAATAGAGGCCTTTGTTCAATTGGTCAAGACAATCAATCATTATACAAGTTGAATCGGCAATTCGATATTCTATCAGAACAATTATATTATTTATCCTTTCAGCAAACCATGTTTACACTGAGAAAAGCGAAGCTCTGCGAGCAGTCAAGGAAAACCAAGGGAGTCGCTTCAAAGTGTTCAAGAAACGCTCGGATGCTGAACAGTTTGCACTTCATGGCAACGACCATTCCGTTTCACAATCCCCGGGTCAACCTGGCTTGATAGCGGAGGAAAAGGTGAACAATTTCAAAGCTCCCAAATCGTTTGTGGCTTTTCGAAAACTCCTTGAGAGTGGTGAAATCGAAGAAATCAGGAGGGTGGTTTGGGAAAATCCGAGACTTCTCATAAGCAGCTGCGACACACCTACAATTGTACAAGTATGTATCGAATGTTGTCATCAATCATTGATGTTTGATGATTAGTGGATAGTTGATTAAAATACCTGCTTGAATTTCATAATAGGAAGGGTGTCGTTACAACGCCTTGCACATAGTGGCCAGCAAATCACCAGAGCCGGCTAAACTAACAGAGTTCATATTGAACACTATTACAGACAGAAACTTCTTAAAACTTTTCTATGGAGATCAACTAAACGAAACCTACCATCACTATTCTGAACTGCTAGTTGATCGTTACATAAACACACCTGACAAATCATTGAATGAAACACCTTTGCATTTCGCATCGAAATTCGGACTCAGAGATATGGTCAAAATATTGGTATCTTATCCGCAATGTCTCAAAACCCTCAGAAATAAACATGGATCGAATCCTGTAGAGGTATGTGGAAAGTTATTTGTTATTTGTTCTACAATTTGTCAGTAATAATTAACTTACATATTTATTTCAGTTGATTTGCAGTAGAAAAAATCAATCTGACAAACTGAAAGAAGATATCAACATTTTGTTACAAGAACAATTTTATGTACCTGTTTTGAGGTCCATCGATAATACTCTGCAGCCGATTATTGGAGAACCATTTTCACCCACAAATCCTCCAGTTGGTTTATTAATTTTATATACACATGTTATTCTTAGAATATTTTGTTTTTAAAATTTTTAAAACTTAATAAAATGCTCACTAATAAATTTGTATAAGAATATATGAATTATTGCAGAAATTGAATGTCGACCCTATGAGTCCACCTGTAGAAGTGCGTGCCTTTGCTGGACCAATGACGAAAGAGAAGGCTGCAGAGTTTCGAAAGAAGTGGAAAACACCACCTCGACGACAGAGTCTATTTTCACCAGGTCGAGATAACCACATTGCGTCACCTATCAGAAACATTACTAGTCCAATAATGAATTTAACACCGAGGATGCAAGACCCTGTCAAAGGTCTTGAGAGTGTTGGTAGGTCAGTGAATAAGAAACATTTCCACTATTAACTGCAACAAATATTTCCTAAAGAATGAAATGATTATTTGGCATGTTTCAATCGTTTAGGGACTTAGCTGAAGAATGTGAAGTCGATTGGAAAGAGCACTGGGACTTTCTAGGAGGGTTTGTGAATTTGCGCAGTGAGGAGGGTTTATTCAAACTCGAAGCTTATTTGAAATCAAAAATGTATTGTCCTCCGATTTACTGCAAGGGGGTAAATATTAAATTTAAATCTCTCTGTAATGCGATTTCTAGACTAAAGTTCATGGGTTATTCATGAAACAAATTTTTAGGATCAAAATGAAACTACTGAAAATGATGTAAAAAATTCCACGTTAGATGAAATCAACAATTTATGTGATAAGTTCCAGGCTACTAAACTTTGTGATGAGGATTCAGACGATGACGACGTTTCAGAAAGTATGCAAGTTAGACTTAAGTAACTATTCTCACTGACTAATTATGTAGTAGCACAAGAGTACTTTTTATGAAAACTTAGCCTTACAGCAAATTCTCATAGTTTTTTCTTTATTTTAATCTCAAGGTGAGTTTGTTACACCGCCAACTTCGCCACTGATTTCCAGCGATTCCAGTTCAGACGAAGATGATATGTGTATGGCGGAAGAAGGAACTACGACATTCATTGAAGGGTACTTTTTTGATATTTACTGAAATTTTTCGCTCTTTTCGTTTCATCCAAATGACCTGATAATAATTTCCTCTTTTAAAGGGATCAAGCAACAAAGTTGGATTCTGCAGTGTACGATGCGATCCCACAAGAAATTGACCCATACATGTATCCATATATTTATTACTGGAGACATTCGATGCAAATTCTTATTGAACAAAGCTATAGGTAAAATGACTGAATTTTAAAATTTAAATAATGATTAATTATGTACCGAGTTTATCAACGGTTGTGTCTTACTTTCCATAACATTATAGGTTTATTGGAAAAACACCAGCCAGAATAAGGATACCTGCCACGCCCAATAGGTCATACAAGCAGTTCGAGTTGAAGCCAATGAAGATAAACTTCAGTATGGAATAAATTTGAAATATCAAAATCGCATAATATCGTTATTAAATTCAAAAACTGACCATGCGAACTCTGTGATTGAACGTTTTACTTCCTCGTTTCTATATATACGTATACACACACCTCAAGCGTACATTCAAGGAATAACGGTAGTTTAATATAAAAGATATTAGAAGTTCTAGTTTGAAGTTTTTAACACTGATTCATTTTTATACTCAAAAAGTGATAGTATAAGCGAGCATAGCTGACGCACGCGTCGGTGTAAAAAATATTTTTCTATTTTACCTTAGCACATTGCTTTCTAATTGCATTACATGTTTCACATCTCTCCATACTTCATAACACGATAACTTCCAAGTAACAGATAATCAACACTGTCATGAACAAGTACTCTTGTTTGTGAAATTATCAATGAAAGAGTATGTTTATTTTTTCAATGTGTTTACATGAAAAAGACCGTAAGTTTTGTAAGTGCCGCAGAAAATGTTTTCTAAAAACTAACTAAGCAAGTTTATCTCCAAGTAACAAACTTATATCTTCCAAGAGACTACAAAGTATTTATTGAAAAATAATTTAAAAAGGATTATATGTATGATAAAAATAATAAAAATTTATATAAAATATCCAACTGGTTACGTCATTTTATCCTTTTCTGCTGGGTAGTTTTTGGGGGAATCAACTGAACCAATTGCGCATTACTTATGAAAACACTTGTATTTGTAACAAAATTATGTATTCGAAAAATAGGTATAATTTGTACAGATAATATAGCATTGATCAAATTGCATAAATAAAATATTTCAATTAAACTACTCATTCAGATCACCGCGAAAGTAAACAAAGCTTTCGTCAACGACAAACACACATATCGCGAAATCGCAATTCCAAAATACTGTACACATGCGCATAGGCGACTGTGCCACGCAATCGTCATTGGCGAATAACGACGTAAAATGTACGTTTTATCAAAATATAACGCGCGGCTTAAAACTGGATATCATAGGATTACAATAACATAAATTCGAGGCGCTTCCGGAGCGAGCCGGGGAAGTTGCGCCTCTGATAATAGCCAATAATAACGTTCGTAAAATCTGTATTCGCAAACGGGCACCTAGCGTGTTGTTATTTATGTACAAAAATATCTCACTCTACTTTAAAACAATCGGTTTCTTGTGAGCAAAAGTATATTAACGTCGTAAACAGTCTTCATGTAACGTGCAACTCGATTGCATCTTATCACAATTCCGCTCTTCGGCTTCGCAATCGACGCGAGTCCAGATCGACTCGACAATAAATAATTCGAAGCTCAATATCACGTGTAATCTTTCCATTTAGTTAAGCATGCTTTTCCTAACGATTGATTCAATACTAACACAATCTTCTCAGAAGTGTGCTGTTTTGCGCAACGACTCGTGTTTTGTTCGGTATCTTCTGCAAGACGAACAACATTTCTAGGGATTCTCTATTGACTCAGCAGCGAGGGCTGGTCAACCTCTGGCCGGCAGTCGGGGCCAGCGGAGGCCCCGGAGACCTGGGTCTTCTGCATCGCCCAGTCGCTCTCTGTGTCGGAGAAAATGTTCGGGCTGTCCCTCCCGTCCTCGTCCATCGACGCATCGGACATTTCTTCCGAAATACAAGTCTTATCGGAACAGGATTTCGTGCAAACTGCAAAAGAGAAACACTTTTCAGTTTTCCGCTCGAAAGTGGAGTACAAAGCAGCTGAAGCGTGACGCCGATTGCTCGTTGCGAACTAACAATAGCGAGATTAATTTTGACGTTTGAATAATCCAGCTAGAAAATAAATGCGCTGAAAGATACGGCTCCGCGATACGCTGCTCGACGAGTTATCAATAAGTTGTGAATAATACTTTCGAGCATACCGTCTGTTATCGTATGCTGTGATAGCCAAGTCGGTTCATCCCATTCGTCGAATTGTATTTTCATATCGTTCGAAGCATCGCTTGGAGAAAGGTCAGGACATTTATTCGTATCGGTCACATCGTATATTTCAGTCAATTGCACTTTATTGTTTTCGTCCATGTAATAATACGTCATCAATGCTTCTTGGTCTGATGTTACCTTCAATGGCGAAATAACAGGAAATTAATCGAATTGCGCAAACAGATTACGGAGCAGTGCTCGAATTGCCAGTTACTCACTTTCAGAATGTTGTCAAACGTATCATCAATTGCTGGTATGTCCGCCATATTAATGACACAGTTTGCTGGAGTTTGACCATGCTCGGACCAGGATTGTCTAAAACGACGAAATAAACGAAACATGAAAAATAATCATCAGAGGCTGTTAAAAAATCACAATGCTCAATCTATAAAGCGAAATCAGCAATTAATACGAGGTCGAATTTGATTTACCAACAATTTATCTAATAACGTTGCATTTAAAATGGGAGAACTTACAGATCGTCATAGTGGAGGGTCAGGTTGAGATTCTTATTCTGTATCTTATACAAAGAATCCATATCGACTGAATCTCTATCGTAATTACCTAAAGACATAATCCAAGTTGTATTAATTTGTTCAAAACTTTGAGCGATAAACAACGAATCTACATAAAGTTTACAGTCATGTGTGATCTGTAGATTGTGGCAAGATTTCACATTCTACTTACCAGCATTAAACTCCTTAATGTTGAGTTGATACTGAATAATCTGTGACATTGGTTGACAATAAACATTAATTTTTGGTAAAATACAACTCAACTGCTCCAAAAAGTACAACATCAGTTCCTTCAAGTTCTTCTGCAATTTTGGGTAATTTAGAATAACCCTGAAAATCAAAGAAATTCAATTTTTATTATTTTGTATATATTGTTTATATATATGTTTCTTAAATATTTGTTTAAAATTTAATATTCTAACTTTCAAATATTTATCATACATATATACATTCGTTTTTATAATGGTTGAAGAATGCAAAAATTGCGAAATAAAAAAATGACAAAATTATGTATCAGATGTAAAATAGTTCAGGATACGCAAATGGTATACGATTTGCATCGCGTGCCTGCAAACATTACGTTTGGCGACGGAAACATATATTTTGAAAAGCTCGACGTTACTCATCGAGTTTCCGGGAAAAAATGAAATGTTCAAATTGATGCGCATCGAAAAGCCTGATTCGGTCGCCGAGTGAAACGACAGCCGAGCAAACAGGAGCGTTCGCGTTTCGAACAACTTTCTCAGCAACGAACTTGGAAATTTTTTGTACAGTCAGCAAACATTTTTATCTTTCAAGGCCACCAGAGGAAAAGATAAATTTATTATAGAATGTTTATCACAAATATTACATTTTTCAACTACATTTACTCAATAAATCTCCGCGTGTCTGACGCAAAACGTTGACAACGCATCGTAAAATTTAATATTCAATATCAGCTTATGATTATTAGCTATTTTTAAGAACCCGCAGCGTTTGACCTTATAGCGTAATACTTGTGTACTTGACATCTGACTGACTTTATGCGATTTTGACAGTTAACAACAAACTGAATACAGTGCGACAAATTTAATATTACAGTACATTTGCGTATCTGATTTGTGGGGTATCGGACAGCCGAAAAAATTCTGGCACAGAATGCACCTACTGATGGCTGGTACTCACTTGTTAACGGTAACATACAAAACATCAGCTGGCAAAGTGTAGGGAATACTCAACAATGAAAGCAACTTGACACTTCTGTGCTTGAACAACCAGTTCATTAAACCTTTGTTTGCGGCATCAATCGCGTCTTGGAATTTGCTCATCACAGCTTCCGGCAAATTAGCCACCAATGCTTCCTGTTGAATAACCAAATCGGTTACAAATTAATCAGTCTTTGTTCACGTTGAATTAATATTCAGACTTTTCTAGAACACACTGAAAAAAGTACACCGTAAAATTTCAGAAATACTCAGGATAATTTGCTGGATTATTGTATTTCTACATAGGTAATTTATGTAAATTTACATAAATTCAGTAAATTTACCCTGACTTCGACTGGTATTTTACAATGTGCTTTTTTCAGTACAATATAAAGTGCAGAGCAAATCGAATGTATGTCTAATTTTTGCACACCTGTCTATGCATTTTACACTCGGAACATTCCGGATCGTATTCCATACTATCGTCTATTCCCGACACGACAAAGGTCGATTGTACTGCTAAACACCGCGTGCAGTTGATTAGGTTGTTACGTTGCAAAAACCGCAGTGCATCGTCGAATCCCTGTTTACACATGTTTGACAGCATCTGCAATAATTGAATGATTAATTAATTTCTTATTCCTGAAATTAATTCGAGTTTAATGGTACTGTTGACTCTGTCCAGCTGTTTAATCAGTTTTTAATCATCTTTCAAACTTTTCCCATCTTGTTGAAAGCAAAACTCACTTCTGGATTCGGTGGGAATAATATCCTCGCGAATCTGTAGATATTTTGTCTTGACAATTCTATACTAGTGTTCGCCAAGTTGACCTGAAAAAAAATGCAACATTTAATCTCTTCACAATTTTTTTGAGTTTTTTTTAATAATTAACTCTTTAACGCCAGATGTATCATATGTCGTCGGCTTTTACGAAAACTAGCCACCTTCAGAACAGTGCGTTCAGTTAAGCATAAATTTAGGCTTTAACTCTTTAACCTGTATAAACAATTGAATTGAACATCATGATTTTTTGAAAACGATTTCATCTAAAAATATATATATACAATTATTTTGGTTGATTCAAACACATTTAAAAAAATATTTTATGCTATTGGTGTTTCGTTTCAGTGAATAGTGAAAAACAAGAATGTCAACAATGTAAATAGTTTTTCATTGTAACCCGTATAGGACCCACTATTTTTAGTGTCCTTGTCTAACGCAAATTACCACCATTTTAGTTCCTCTCTCTCTTTGGTGTCAATTTGGCACTAGTGGGTCCTATACAGGTTAAATTATTTCCTCGAGTTATAAAAACGTGAAAATAATGAAGTTAAAACATTTTCTACCATAGAAACAGAGTTCGGCGTTGAAGGGTTAATGAGCATTGTAATCAGTTGACTCACGTGAAACAGCTGAGACGAGACATCTCGCGGACAAATGTCACTCTCTCCGCAAAAAGGACTAACTGTAATTGTGTTTTCATCCAAGGTCGGCAAATTATCGCTGAAACCGCCGTCCATGTACCGAATTCCGTGGAATCTCGGTGGAAGTAATCCACAGTACAGTGGAATAAACGAACTTGCCATTAGAGCCTATAAAGAGAGATAAAAGTTAGCTAACTCCGATTTGAAATTCGCAAATTATTGCATCCTGGGAGATCGAATATTATGCCATTCCGTTATGCAATGTCAAAGAGTGGAGATTTAAACCTAATGCTAGATTAGACGTAAGCCTTTACATAAAAGTATTATTTATACTCTTTGTCGTAAGTAAATCGGGTCTTCCACAAAAAATTTAATTGTGATTTTTCATTTATATCGGTACTTTATGGCACCAACTTTATGATACTTTATGATACCAAATAATTTCTGACACCAAGAAAATATAATTATTTTTTTTTGGAATACCCTTTTACATTCTTGACTGATCGGAGCTAACGCGAAAACGGGACGAATTTGCTGAAGAAAGTAATGTTTTCCTCGATCATTAATTGCTTGCAGAATGCCGATTGATTCCACTGGACTAAAAATGAAGAAACTGCAGTTTTGAACTTGTTGACACGACTCGAAAGAATTCGATGGCAATTTCGATTATCTTTCAAGTGGACTAACAAAGTGTGTCATGGATCGCTTAGACGGTTGTTGTCGGTTACCAAAAAAATAAGCCGACATCGTACGACGTCGGTATCACCTGATATCTGCAAATTAGACTGTTTTGTTTAATTGATTGCAACATACAATGGAATGCGCTCTGTCAACAGTGGAAACGTAGCGTGCTTTGGCAGGAAAAGAAATTGTTGAAAAACACTGCGACGCGTGGCGAGTTATCGAATAGTTATCAGGCCAGGAAAAATTATCAACTGCAACGAAAACAGCTTTGAACTTGAATTGATTTGCAGAAAACACGTGGCATGAAATTGCCGCCGACAGCAATTCAGTACAACTATGTAGTAGTTGAAGTCAACATTTCATTGCTGTCAGAATATTTGCGGTCATTGAGTCATATCCTGACACACTTTTCTTATTTTTCGTGCGATATTTTCTATGGAACATTTTGTATAGAACAGTTCGAAGTCCACTCAGTTGAAAAACCAAATATGAACATCGATTTGTATCAAGAATGATTGAAAAATAGAATTTTCAAGAAGTTTAGCATATTTCTATTCATGAGCTACTGTAACATAGAAAATGCACAAATTATATTGATAGAACCTGCATACCTGTAACAAGTCTTCTCTGGAATTAAACTGTGAGACTATGACGTTTTTCCCATCATATACTCTGGTCAATGAAATGTGAAGCTTTCCATTGACACGAATATGAGCATCATCTGGCAAGTGCTGCAAATAAATGTAAACAAATAATTACATTTTAATAAATTACATCAAGCTTTTTAACAAAATTGAACAAAGTTTTTGGCATATAATTCTATTATATATGAATAATAATTATATATAATTATTCTTGATTATTCGATCTTACTTTTTGTAGACCTTCCAGCATAATTTCCTGTACATCAAAAGATGGACTGAATGGACCCAAAGCTCGCTGTCTTGCCTCGCGAGCAAGTCTTAAAACATTACTTGTCATCTCCCCTGGAAATGGACAAAAATTATAAATTTTTTGATATTGTGTAAAATGACCTATTTATTAAAGGGCAATAAAGTATCATAAATTAATGTTGTAATTTTTTAAAAAACAACAGTTTTATTAACCCTTAATTAGTCGTGTGGCGCCTCACAGGCGCCAACGACAAAGAAATTCGCATGCTGTTTACTATAGTGCGACAATGATAACAAAAAGCACGCGACTAATTAAGGGTTAATAAAAAATGTTTGAAATAATAACAAATAATTATTAATTTATCATGTTTTGTACATACATTTTGTATCATGTATCTATGATATTTAAAAATGAGCATACAAATTTGGTACAGTTTTAATTAATTTTAAAAACTGACAGTTAATACTTCAGAAGCAGCAAACTGCAGAGTATGTATATTTTAAACTGATAAGTAAAAAAGTGAACACTATTTATAGTTTACTGTGCGAAATTTTTTAGTAAGTACGATTTTGTGCAATTGTTGCTGTCGGCTCCTTAGCTGACCACATGGATACACGGCAATCGCAATGAATTCGACGGGTTACTACTCATTGTCCAATCAGAAACTGGCGATGATATGTGGTTGCTATTTTTTTCACGTTTATACGCGCCCGATTCAAATAATCTAAAAGGCGTTATACAGTTATAACCAAAAAATAGAAATGTCTTGTAATCATTAATACGAGGAATGAAGGTCTTTATTGATTAAAAAAAAATGTATTAGCTAAATTGTTTGAAATTGTGAAAATATTTACTAACATTCTTATTGAATAATCTTGGGTAATTAAAAGTATTTCCGTGATTTAAAAAAATGTTAATACTGTAAATTTGTTTGTACTAATACTGAATTAAGTAATCTGCTAATTGCGTTAATGCAATAGTGAAAAGCAAAAATTACAACAAGAATCACATTTTTCATCTCATTTCCCTTGGTGCGAAATATACTATTTCATATTTATTTTATTTAGCACTTAAGTAGATGGTGTCATTTTAAATTTAGAAGCCAACTTCATATGCAATAACAAAGTGTCAATGTTAGAATGGGGGTTAACTTTTAACCTAACTTTAATCAGTCCCAGTAGCGCACGCGGTGTTGATCATAGAGTGTTTACTTTTGTTTAAAACGTTTTTTGGAAACTTACATTTGTTCCATTTGTTTTAACGACGAAATTTATTTAAAATGACAGAATCTTCATTACCGGATATCATCGTGGATGAATTCATCACTGATATTTCTTTCCATCCTGTTGAAAATGTAATAGCACTTGGTGATGTTTCTGGCGATATTTCCATGTAAGTATTCATTTGATCATTTGATTTTTTCTATATGTAAATTATAATAACATACCTGTACAGTACACAATAGTGCAGTAAAATAGTACAGTACATTTTTGATGCCTAAATGAATTGCAATTTAATATTAAAAATTGGGGTTCAATGTTTGTATAGTAGAATAATTGGATAATTGTTTTTCAATTTCAGATACAAATATGGTAAAGAAGAACATGAAAAGAAAAGTTCATTAGAAGTACATGAGAAAGGTTGTAGAGATATAGAATTCAGTGAAGACGGAGACATTCTTTTTTCTGCAAGCAAAGATAAATCTATCGTTTTGATAGATGTCCAAACAGAGAAATTTATTCAATTTTATGAAAAAGCACATGAGTAAGTTTTTACATTTGTTTTAAATTTTAATAAAGAATAATATATGTAGTAATTTAACCTGAACTTACATTTCATTTGTCAAATTTTATTATATAATTTATTAAGCATTGATAATATTTTTACTCATATTTGTTTAACGGCAATTTGAAGTTTTTCATTATTTAATATTTCCTGTTAAACTAATATATAATATTTAGTAGATAATATAAAATTGAGACCTTGAACGTTATATCTCATAAAAATCCATTAAATAATCTCTTATTTTCAGTGAACCAATTTACAGTTTAGCGGTAATTTCTGATAACACATTTGCAACTGGAGATGAAGATGGAACTGTGAAATGTATGTTTCTGAAATAATGATCTTATAATACTTTCAAAGAATATCATAGTTTAAATAGCAAAACAATACTGTAACTATTTTCAATTTATAGTATGGGACAAAAGACAAAAGGATCCATATTTTTCTCTACAACATATGGAAGATTTTGTTTCTAAAATGATAACAAATGATGATAAGAAATATTTAGTTTGTGCTGGTGCAGATGGTTCTCTCACAACATATAATATGGCTGCGAAAAAACTTCATGTTCAAGTATGCAATCAATTTGAATAATTAATTGATATAATTGGAGGTTAACTCTTATACATTAAAAATAATTTTTATTGAATTCAATGCATCAAATTCATTTTCAGAGTGAAGAATATGATGAAGAATTAACATGCCTCGGGTTGTTTAAACAAGATTCAAAAATTCTTGCTACAACTAGTAAAGGAAGAATGTATATTTTCAATTGGGGTGAATTTGGTTTACATTCTGATGAATTTGCTGGTGTAAATAAAGAATCAATTGAATGCATGATTCCAATAACTGACAATA
>JABFPD010000163.1:0-14364 GCA_022817545.1 Cremastobaeus sp. ZL-2020 | reverse complement strand
TTACCGAATATGATGTTCTTGAACCAGAAAAAGGCTGAAACGGCCCAAGATATTGTAAATCTATTCGCAAAATACTTCGAATCGGTGTACACAGATGAGAATCTAGATATTAATGTGGTTAACACAGATGACAAACCAACTACTGTTAACATAGGATCCATACCACTGAGTCAAAAGGAGGTATTCCAAGCGTTGGACAAGTTGGAGTATTCAAATTGTCCTGGACCCGACGGTATTCCATCCTCTTTATTGAAAAATTGTAAAACTAACTTAATCCTGATTCTGCACTACTTATTCTCGAAATCTCTTCAAGAGAGCTCTTTTCCTGACATATGGAAAAGGATTTTTATCACTCCAATATATAAATTAGATGACCGCGCAAATGTGATTAATTACCAACCCATATCCAAGTTGAGTGTTATTCCAAAACTTTTTGAGTCTATAATTACTAAAAAAACTTACAACTGAAGTAAAATCAATTTTTATAAATGAACAACATGGATTTAGAGAAATAAGATATACGACTACAAACTTATTATTAATTCAACAATATATTCTTGAAAAACTAGAATCTAACTCCGAAGTTGATGTTATATATACGGACTTCGGCAAAGCATTCGACACAGTCAATCATAATCTGTTACTTGAAAATTTGGAGAACATGGGTATACATGGAACTTTCTTGAACTGGTCGAGAGAATACTTGGTGCATAGAACGTCAAATGTTAAATATAAATCTTGTACATCTCGTGAAATCATAGCTACATCAGGAGTACCACAAGGTTCTCACCTGGGGCCATTATTTTTTGTCATATTCGTGAATGACATCAAATGCAAATTAAACTCATGTTCATTCCTATTGTTTGCTGACGACTTAAAATTATATAGTGAGATTGGTTCCATAGATGATTGTATAAATCTTCAAACAAACTTAAACATATTAACATCTTGGTGCACAGAAAACGGATTAACATTGAAAATACAAAAATGTAAAGTTATGCGATTCCCGAAATCCAAAGTAAATAATGCCTTCAGCTACTTGATTGACGATTATGTCCTGAATTCGGTATCACAACATAAAGATTTAGGAGTTATTTTCGACCCTAAACTAAACTTGAAACACCACATTGATTATATAAAATCTAAAGCCAATCAAATGCTTGGTTTTGTTAAGAAAAGGACCATAGACTTCACTAATCCTTATACTTTTAAAATATTGTATCATTCTCTTATCAAACCAATACTCCAATATGCGTCTCATATATGGTCACCATACTATGATATCTATATCAGTGAAATTGAATCCGTTCAGCATAAATTCCTAAATTATGTAGCATGGAAGTTGAATTCACCATCCCCTAGAATATCGCATGATTATACACAAATTGCCACCTTATTGAACCTTAGTTCCTTACGATCTTATCGAGACCTTAACGATTATCTGTTTCTATTTAAATTACTTAATAATGACATAGATTGTAAGAATTTACTCGAGAAAATTTATTGGAAAGTCCCATCACATAATTTTCGACTATGTAACTGTAAAACATTCTTTATACACACGGAAAAAATTTCAGGGCGTCATACGCATTTTTTGTAGGACATCTGATATCCTTTAGGTTATGATACGTCTGACGCCCGAAATTTGGGGCGTCAGATGCACCAAATCAATTTGTACTTTTGATTGAGGCAGACGATGGACTTCTTTGGTACGTCTGGCGCCCCAAAATAATGCAACGGTTGTACGAAAATGAAGTGAAGAAATGTTCGAACTGTTTGGTGCGTCCGGCGTCCCAAAAGTTTTTCGGTGTAGCATGTGAATGCAGAACTCGCAGCGTTTCGGTGTTAGGCGTAAAATAACTGACATTGAATAATGAATATATTACAGCGTTCTGTACGAGTGTGCATCGGTTTCATTCATGACATCGCTCAATGAACAAATGATTTAATTAAAATCGTAAAGTTTTTCTCGAAGTTTTTAATTATCTATTTACTAATAAATCCTGGAAATTGTAAGTAGTGACAGACGAGCTTCATTATTTTTTTATAAGCATTTTTTCATAATATGCAATCTCCAATAATTATTTTTCGTAGCATAAGGACTTAATTCACGCTTTCAGAAATTTAAATAAAATAATAATTATTTGATTCAATAAGGTATAGAATTTTTTATTGTTCATATTTTTGACACAATTACATATTATCCAATTTCATTATATCAGAATAAACAATAAAGCGAAATAATGTAATTAATTATTTATTTATTTCTGTATGGTATTAAAAATAACTGGATTCTCAATTAGAATGTCGTGATTGGGAAATAATAATTATATCTCGTATAACAGGCGCAGAGAAGAGAAATATAATTAATCTTTTCTTCAATAAATCGTTTTTAGCAGCTTTATTTCTGATAATTTTAAGAAAACAAACAACAGACACTTTCAATAGAGAAGTGAAACATCCGTTTATCAGCCTGATAAAAATATGGACCGCTTGATATGTTCTCGATTAAACTTTATGATTTAGATTGCAAAGCAGTTTATTGCATTAATTGCAGGTTCCAAACTTATATAGTAACAAACTTTGTAATCACGTAATATTCAAGCGGAAATTGTTGACAGTCGAAAGACAGCCGAAAAGCACAGGTTCTTTGGTACAAAAATTGATCAGATGCGCAAGTTTGAATATATATGAAGATAAAAAAAAATAATTGCAACGATAAATTTGTTGTGGTAAAATGAGTAACTCTTTTCAGGGAAACCATTATCGTAAATAGAGCATTTTCTGCGAATGTCCACTTATAATTATATTCATATTGAAACATAGGTGTGCTTCGATTATTTACTTCTCTGAGTCATACAAAAGACAATAAAATCATGACAAAAACCATTAAACTAATGCCAAGTTTCATATTCGACTAGTGCGTCAAGTTTGTATATTTATTTATTTATTTATTTATTTATCTATCTAAATATAATGGGCCTCAGGCAATTCAAGAATGGCTGAGTACAAAAAATATTTAAAATTTAAATAAAAAGGAATAGAGATAAGCAGAAGTGTAAATTCAAATAGAAAAATATAAAGAATAATTTGTATAAATTGTAGAAATGTAGCGCAGAAAGTGCAAAAGAAATTCAGAATCAATTTGAAAATATATATAAGAGAAAATAGCCAAAAAATGTTTTAAAATAAATGAAAAAAATACGCAGTTTTAAAAAAGTAATAGACAATAACCCAGATGCACTATATGTGCTGATTTTCGATATATCATGTATTCTGCGTGTCGAGCATGTATTTCAGTAACCGCTTTTTAAAAATGCTAACTGAGGATAAGACCTTAATTTCGGTAGGTAGAGAATTCCAGAAACTGGCGGCACTGACCACAAAAGAGCATTCCATACTCAGAGACCAGAGAAGGGCACAGCCGGGTTCTGGAAACCTCTACGTACAAAGGGTTGAGTCACTTCGTCACGGTAAATAAAGTAGTGATAAAAAAGACGGAGCTTTGGTTTTCAGAATATTATAAAAAAATAAGCACTACCCTCTGCTAGCCAAGCTTCTCTAAATAAAGACTAATATGTGCTTTGAGAGATATTTGTAATTTTTACTGCCTTATGACTGATGGAAAAGTGGAGGTTTTCTCACTAGGGGAAAAACATTGCCTTTTCTCCCTCATGATTTCGTCCCTTAGGGGAAAACGGCATTGTTTTCCCCTAGGGAGAAAACCTACCACTTTTCCCTCTTGTCACTCGGTTGAAAAAATAGCGACTCGCACTCGTGACAGGGAGGAAATTTTTCTCCCTGCCACTCGTGACGGAATATACTATTTTCTACCTCTGGACCGGGGGAAAAATAGCGTCCCGCACTCGTGACAGGGGGAAAAATTCTTTTCCCCCTGCCACTCGTGGCGGAATATACTATTTTGTCCAGGTCTTGAGAGAGAATAGTGAAAAGTAAGCAGCAGCAATCAATTATCGGAGTAATCAGAGACAACACTAGTTGTTTATGAAGATCAAGGGATAATGAAGCATGACTATGTTTGATAGTGTTATAAGTCTAAAACATACTCTCCTGCAGACACAGTTACCATGATCTTTCCATTTTTAAGATGGATCAAAGATAATGCTAAGATTCTTTACGGATTTCAAGTAAGAAATCCTAGTAACATCCAAATTTTAATGATTTCATGTTTAACTGACTGCGCGTGAAATTCAATAAAGTTAACATTTATAAACGTGGCTGGTTTAGAGAAACAAAGTAAAGAATCAAACACACTTTGTTCTTGTTACACAAAATTAACATTCCTAATTCCATTTTTCCATCAAGTTTCAAAGATGATCAATAATTCAAAAGAAGAAGTAAATCATTATTTATTCATAAACGTTAAAGCCAAGACTTTTCAAATTAACTTTGTTGATTACAAAGAACCGAACATATATCTTGGCACACAAAGGCTAAACTAATTTCGAAGGTGATAATGATAACATTTGGAATAAATGTTCTAATTAAAGTTATCACTTTGTTCCTAACCAAATTAGCCTTTCCCCTGAACCCTCTGCATTTATTTATATTAATGGGATTTTTTCCCTAAGTTATTTCCAGTTGGTTATTGAACTTATCATGGAATCAATATGTTTCAAGGTTAAAAAATGTGACTTTGTTACCTCACATAATCTTGACAAGTGAGTTTCTATTATTTTCAAATTAATTTTGCACGGCGAATGATTGCAGTTTAATGACGCTGCCTAAATTTAGTGCGTTGCTAATTGCTTTGGGGAATCTGAAGAAGCGAAAGAAAAATACAGACTTATGATTTAAGTATATAAGTAGCATTTTCTCATAATAAGATTAATTGCACATTAGTGTCCATTCTTACACAACTGTATAATAATAAGACAAAAATTACACAGCAAGCTTTATTATTTCTACAGCACAGGTATTTAAGAGACCGTCAAAGCCGAATTTCCCGACATTTCAGTTTTTCAAATCGTCTAATTAAAAAATAAAAAAAAAAGGCCCAAGCAATCGATTATCAAACTCATTTATATAAACTTTAGTTCTCCAGTTACGAAAGAACCAATTGCTGTTTTTCATGATATCATCAAGCACAAATGAAACCTGTAAAAAACGTTTAATCACAATCCAAAAAAAGCAAGTAAAAATAAGATACCGAATTTATAATAGCCTGGTCGTGAGCGTTATTAAAAACCGGGGTATTATTAAAGATGATTCGAGCATGACTTAAAAGGCCAATAAATGTCGAAACCCCTTGCAAAAATAAGGAAGTTTACGAAAGGAAACCAAAAATAAGACTGCGATGAACTCGCGTGAGCTCATTTGCGACGTTTGACATTTAAAACGTGTCTAGAATTTACCTTTCGCCTTGGTGAACAGTCACTGAGAAAAATCATTACGATGTACTTACAAATCTGAGAAAAATGCAATGCATAAGTCAAGACAGGGAAAACTAGCGTGCAACACCTTGTTAGAGAAGAGAAGAGGGCGAATCGTGAGCAGGAAATCGCGCACAGATCACTGCCGATGCTCGAGGGGAGCACCAGCGATTGAGACAAAAAGAGGACTCGAAAATCGTCTACAACAGCACCGTCTTCGATCGCACCGCACCCATTACATATTCACGCACAAATTCGTATGACCGCGGGAGCTTTTTCACGTCCATCCTCTCCAGCGCAGTGGCCCATCGCGTCACAAGAGAATCGTTATCGACACAATCTGATGGCAAAACAAGAACGTTCCGATTGTGCGAACTGTATCGGAAAAGGGGGTTGAAAATCGAGCGTGGTGCAGGACAGCGAGCAGGTTACGATTCTTGCACGCAGAGTTGACAGGATCTATTTGCGGGCGAGATACGCGTGGCAAGATTGCGTGGAAGAAATGGGGAGGAGTAGCGAGGGAACCGGATAAAAGTCGGTCGAACCTCTTTCGCAGCAAGTTGACGTTTGAATGATTTAAAAGTTTGCGCCGTCGGAACATCGGGCGGCAGAAGGAAGGCGATTCGTGCGCAGAAAAGTGCGCGCGCGAATCGAAAACTCGACTCGTCCACCGTGCGTTCGCGGAAAAACGAGCCGAATTGGCCTGCGACGAATGACGCTCGACGGGACAGGGCAAGTGGCGCACGACACCCGTTGCGATACACTCGGCCCGCGCGAGCGATTCGTCGGCCCGATGAAAAATCGATAGACTCGCTGCAACGACCATGTTTTTCGGCCGTGCGCCGCAAAGAAGGTCGAGGCTCCGCGACGGATCTTTTGCAGCCCCTGGATCGAATACTCACCGTGAGAGCGCTCGACGAAGTCGCCGGCAAGAGTCGCTGCAGTTTTATTGGCGAACGCAGCACCGAGAACGGCGTGGTGTGTTCTCACTCGATACGGCGCACCGAGACGTGCGAGCGACTTCACGGATACACCGAACCGCTGTCGGCAACTCCGTACGTCACTTTCACGTACCGAGGGAATACAGCTGAATACATTTCCAATTGACCTCGACTGACAATCGACGTACTTGCTTCGGCCGCGACTTACCACACTTACGAGAAACGAGAGTCGAATAGTCGATATTCGGCAGTAGCGAATCAACTAGGGTCGCGCCTGCATTATCCGAGCTTAATAGTTATTTACGTACCAAGGACGGTAAAAACCCTTTTCTGCCCGTGGTACGTACTAGCTATTTTCAATACAAGGGGGCTTGTGCCCGGGTGCCAAACAACGTATCTTTATCGCGGGCGAAACAATTATTTTTCGCCTGCGATAGACATACAATAGTATTTTTGTGCCCTAGGGCGGCAAAACTATCCAATTTCCACTTTTGACGCCCGAGGGTACAAAAGGGCCTTTACGCCCTATTTTCAGGGCGCAAAACTTCCGTTTTTGTGCAAGCATGACAAAATAAAAATTAAGGTAATCTTTTTCTTGGCTCTAAAATTTCTAAACAAATAAAAAAAACTTGTGGCTCCACCTGCTTCATAAGTATATGTCTATGTCTACTAGTCAGCATAGCACATGGCATAGGGCGTCTGGGCGTAGCGCGTAACTAGGCGTAGCAGCAGTCTACAGTCTACATTCACTGTACTCTACTCTACACATTTACAGATGTGTTGCCAATATTTTAGTTGTGAATGTTGTGATTCATGCTCGGTGCAGCTGTTAAGCTGTCATTATATTTGATTTGTCGAGCGTTCAGAAAATGTCTAAAGAGATTATTTTATAATTAAATAAAAAATATGCTTATGCGGCACATTGTGCAATGCCTGAGACATATTGCAGGCACGCATGTCTTTTGTAAGCTTGATAACGACCAGGTTTGCAACACAGATAATAATTTCACCGAAAATACATTTTGCTCCAATACATTTTCAAACTAAGGTTAGTCAATTGCAACAATAACGCTGCAAATATGATATGTTGTGATTTATTATCGCCTTTATTTATTGCTTTCAAATGTTAGCAAAATATTATCAATAACATATAAAATTGTTATAATCTTATCGTTTATTAGGTACTTTTTTGTGTCTATGATCCCTGTTTAATGCTACAATTTTTCTGTAAAATTCTGTTGTTTAATTAGCTAGTTGTTAAATAGAATCGCATCCAAACAATTCATATGCTTTTCATTGTTCCTATTTTTATTTACTTGAAAAAAAATTTGTTTTAAAAATGTAGGTCTGCTACAAAACTAAGTTTATTTTTTAACATTGTCAAAATTTTTATTAATAAATTAAATATTAATTTACAATATTTTAGGTTATTCTAGATTCTAGATATATTTTGCAATTTTTTAATGTAAATCTGCTCCAAAAAAGTTAGTTGAAACCCCAGTAAACTAGTATTATTACAATGAATGCTTCATTTTTTTTCAATTAAACACCTAGATTTTACCCATGATGAATGATATTTTTATTATGGTGTTTTTGTTTTGCTAACATTGCATGATTCGTTTGTTTTTCTGTTTTTGTCTGTGGATAGTATAATGTCCAGTCCTGATTCTGGTGCCGGTTGTATAAGTGAAGTAACATTAGCTATTAGTAAAGCAAAGGCTTCCAAAGTAGGATCAACGCGGGTTTTGGACAGTCCTGATTCAGATGTGTCCACCAATTCATATTCAGTACAGCAGATCAGTTACTCTAACAATGATACACCAAATGGCAATTCGGATGTTTATCCAAAAATACCTCCTGAGGAAGATCTCCGGATTCCAATCATTGGGTATGAAGTCATGGAAGAAAGGGCCAGATTTACTGTACGTTCAATACACATTGCAAGTTTCTATTCTGTTTTCTAGTTTTTCCATAAATATTCTTAGTTTATTTATAGTTATTAATAGAATAGTGAATTATATCAGCATTATTATCAAGAATCATAACAGTGTTTATTATTTACAGGTATATAAATTGCGGGTAGAATTCAAGAATGGAGATTGTTGGTTTGTTTTTAGAAGATATACTGATTTTGTTCGTCTTCTAACCCAACTACGTAAACAAAAAGCACAAATATCTCATTTATCACTGCCAAGAAAAAAGTGGCTTGGTGATAATTTTGCGCCAAGTTTTCTTGAAGATCGTATAAGAGGTTTGCAAGCCTTTGTAAATGGTCTGCTAAATACACCAGAACTTATATCCACCCCTTGTGTTAGGGAATTCTTTTGCCTTGATGAACCTCCAGTGCTTTCTGACACAGTCGAAGAATCCAGGGTATACCTCTATTAATATAACAGTACAATTTAATTTCAATTTAATTGATATGCTGAAAATATAATTAACGGTAAATAATTTTATGTAAAATAGGCCATTTTTGAAGCCCTAGAAGACACAATTTATCACTTACGCCAACAACTAAAAGAAAGAGATGAAGCACTAGCTGCAGAGTACAAATTGAGAGAGGAGCTTGAAATAAAAATTCAAGAACTTTTAATGTAAGAATTATCTGGCTCGTTGTATTATTTTTGTATTAAGATAATCTCATTTCATACTTATTTGCGATAAAAAATTTTATCTATGCCATTAGAGATTATCCATTTTACTTGCAACTTATATTAGATTCCAATAATTAGACTAGGCCTTTATAATATATGCATAATTAATATAAACTTGCTTTTTTTCAGTGGAAACCAATTGTGTTCAGCCTGCCAAACAGCAAAGTAACTTACATGTCCAAAATGTATTTATAAGTGGTTAAAATGTATTTAGTTTTTATTACTGAATCAGTTATTTAGATCAGCTAAATATTTTGTTGATAAAGCACTTTGTAACATTTAAACAAATATAAAAACATGATAATAGTAGTTTTATTTGCAGAGTGCAATATGTGAAGTTTAATTGTTTGAACATCATCATTTAATATATTGTATCTCTATCAGCAAATTTTTGATTGATCTAAATAAATGGCACACCATTGTTTATATATACATACTATATTTTATGTAGGGCATACATTTTTATAATTGTTATTATGCAAGATATAATGATAATCAATTCTATTTAATGTCAATGAGTTGTGTATCATAGTAACTACAAATTATTAAATTTACGATATTTTTGATAAATTTTTGAGGCAATTATTCAATTATAAATAAATGATGAAGTTTTTGTATATAATCAATAAATTTTTATCAAATTTTTAAATAAGCATTGTTAAATTTTGATGGTAATGTAAGCACTGAGATTTTATAAGAATAGTTACAAGGTATTTTTATATAACGATTTTGATGGTAATGATGGAAATCTAGTATTAAGCAAAACAAGATCACACATTGTACATTTTTGTGATAATATTTCATATGGAATTTTAACCTAGCAGATGCGCCCTTGTGCTATGAATACACTGATTTTAAATTGCTGTTTATATTAATAATTTGTGCATGCCCCTGATCTACAACGTTGCAATAATTTCTTTATTATATTAATGAATATTAATGACCGTATGAGTTGGTACCTTGAGAGAAATGCGATGTACCAAGTAACTTATCTTGGTTACAATGTATATTAATTTGAACGAAAGTTCTCATTTTAAATTACTGTATTCATTTTACATGGAAACAAGAACCATTTGAATGAATTGTTTTTAAACTGACAGACATTGCTTTGGATGATACCGGTGATAAATTTAATAAACATTTTTGTGTAGAGATTAACAGGGGTTTTCTATAATAATGTTAATGTTTTTAAAATATTGCTTAACATGAATCAAATGTATATTTTTTCAACAAAATTCCTATGTGTATAAAATATATGAAAAAAAATTTATATATTTAAATATTTTAAAATACATAAAAAATTACCATATGCCTAGCAGAAGGTTAATAAACACCTTTATGAATTTTTTATTCATAAATACAGTTGATATCTAATAATGAATATTTGAAATTTATTTAAAACATAAATAATTGATTCCGCAATTACAGAATGTTTTTATATAAACGTGATTAAGAACGTTAATGTTAGTATTTTCATGAAAATAATTAATTTCAATAAATTAACACGAAGATTCAACTCGATTAAGTAACCGAATAATAGAAACTATCTTTGAATATTAATCCTACGCTAATTTCTATAATAAACTGGCCTGCAAATTATGCAATTGCTTACACCAGTCTTTTTGATACTTTATTATCATGATGTAATATTTATTTGTTGTGAATAAAATAGCAATTTCAGAGTTATTTTTGAAATTAATGAATGACATTTATCCAGTATTGTTAGTACTTCATTATTTCAAGGCTGTTGCAAAAACATTTGTCTAATTATGCAATCGACATAATACTTTAATCCGTTGTATGGAAGGTATAAATTTTGTACAAATGCATAGTTCAAATTTCCATCACCTTATAAATAACCTACTCTATGTAGGTATGTAAAAAATAACAATTTTTTAACCATTGTTAACATTTTATTCCAAGAATACTTTGACCAACATGTTTTCATACTTCTGATTCATAAAAAATGTTTATACAAATCAAAACAAGTTTTTATCATTATTTCTATTGTAAAGTCTTACACAATAAAATTAAGAAATTCGACATATGAAACGTAAGGCATTATCTAAACGCATAATGCATTACAACTGTATATATATAATAATTATATATACACATACATTAACAAATGTATAAACATGGTATCATTTTGCCGGCAGTGTACAGATAAGCAAAATTCATTGATGAACTTTACGTCGATGATGTGAACTTTTAAACATGAATGCATTGCAAAATGTTACTTGAAAAATAAGGTGATAAATTATAACCATAGCGCGAAGTAATGTTTTAAAGATACTAGACAAGTACAATACAAAATATGTACATTACCATTAGAAGTTTGCTTAATTTGTATATTTATAACTATCTAATATGTACACATCTCGAGACCTTACCAACGACATGTAATTCCGTTCATTTCTATCTCATGAATTCACGTTTGTATTACATGCCTTCAGTACACACCTTTACACAAATCTATCGAATTAGAAAAAATACAAAAATAAGACTATCGATAAATTTGTGCACATATTTTGAAAGACGCTGAAGTTGAGTCTTTACTCTCGTTTTCTCAATGACTTTTTTACGTAAGAAAAGAGGCCCTGTTCAATCCGTTGCAGAATCATCTGATGGAACTATAAGGCACAGGCGTTGCATAAAGTAGGTGATTCGTTCTGAAAAGAAGCAAACAAAAGATTTTAACAACCAATTTCTAACGTGAATATAATTCTGGACAACCACACGTTATATTCTGAGATGTTAATGATATCACTGTGAAACCACTTTTGAATCACATGTGACTTATCTGTAATTCTTTTTTTTACAAGTGCAAAAATGCTGCTGTTTTAGAAAATTATATAATTAGACTTTGTTTAAAAATTTGTATGAAGATTATTTTGTCTCCATATGGTATCACATTGTGATACAAATGTGAGACGTTTGTGATATTATGAAGGTAAAAATGGGTTCCCTCACATTGAAAGTGAAATTTCCTATCGCCATTGAACCACACATAAGTGACATGTGATTGAAAAGTGGGTTCACAGTGATATAATTAACATCTTAAAACATAACGTGTGGCTATGCGGGATTTTAATTAAGTACTTACTGAAAAATGAGCTCTCCATTTTCTTATAAACGTAAAAGTGGTACAATACGGTACCAGAAGCGATGAAAAACAACGAGATTAGGTGTTTAACGGAAGGCTCAGAAACAATGGGTGTCACTGACAGAAATATCGTGATAGCTAAAACCATCCATGGGATAAATGTTGGAACCCTGTAGGGCCTGTTTGCGTGGGGCCTCGTCTTGCGAAAGACCAAGAGCGCCACGATGGCCAACCCATAAAAGACCCACATGAGGAAACTGGCGAATTCTATCAAGTCTGCAATGTCTCCGAGAAACATGCAGCCAAGACACAAGACGCCTTGAAGAAGGACAGCAGCGACTGGGGTCATTCTCGACATGTGGATGAAACTGAACATGACGGGCAAATGGCCTTCGCTACCAGCCACGTAGCACATTCTGGAGACTCCGAACTGGAGACTGAGCCCGCAGCCGAAGGTCGACATGGCTACGCCCAGAGGAATGACGAAGCCCAGCCATCTGGGGAAAACCTTGTCAGCCCACAACACAGCCACAGCCGAAGAGCCGGTGATTTCGTTGTAACTCAGAACCGACATGTACATCAAGTTCATGGCCACATACAAGATGGTGACGATTGGCACCGCGATTAGAATGCTCCGAATGATGTTCTTCTCCGGCCGCTTGATTTCCTCCGTGACTATGGCCGCGTAGTTCCACCCGTCGTAAGCCCAAAGGCCGCTGTAAAAGGCCAAGGCGATGTTGCCAAGATCGCTCGTGGTTCCCTTGAAAGGATTGCGCAGTAGCTCAGTGTGGCCGGAGCCCAGCCAGTAGAAGCCGCCGATTATGACGAAGACGCAAGCCGCGACTTTGGAAACGGTGAATACGTTTTGGACTTTAACGTACAGCTTCACACTGACTATGTTGATGTAAGTCATGATCCCCAGCGCCAAAAGCGCGATCAGTCGCTTCAAAAGGAGGAATCTCTCCTCTGACAACTCGCATAAGTACCCGGCAAACGGCTGAATTGAGTACTCCGCGAAGGTCAGAATCAACACTGCCACTTCTGCCGGACGCAGAATCATCACCGATATCCAGGAACACAGGAACGCGGGCAGCGGACCCAGGTAGCGGTGCAGGGGGCCGAAAGCCTCCACGAAGTACACATACTCGGCGCCAGACCGAGGCACGATTGTGCTCAACTCGGCGAAAGTCAGAGCGCAGAGCAGCGACAGAACCCCGCTGATCATCCACACTATGAGACACAGCCCTATGGACCCCGACCTGTACAGGGCGCTCGAGGGCGAGACGAAGATCCCCGAACCTGCAATCGGAAACAGCCCATTGTTAGTTTAAGTGTGCTGAATTGAAGGCGAAAATGTTTACCAAATGCTCGTTGACTCTTCGTCAATCAATATTATTGCAAAAGTTATAAAACCGTCGCGCCCGCTAATCTCTGATCAACAAGCTTTTGATAAACAAGGGTATTTTCGTACGAAGACCAGCAGCATCTCGCGCAATGAAATTTCAGTTTCAGATTATCACAGATAACTGAAGTTACATAAATGCCTTTATCGATTAGAACGGGAGGTAAATATTTCGACTGAGTGTATGTGATAGTGATTAAGAGGTGTATGTTAATTCATCGATAACAGACGTCTGTGTTTTTCTACAATTAACTTTATTTAATTACACTAATACGAGGATGACTGTCGGTCAAAATATTCTTCGCGCTTATATAATTATTCTGTGGCCAGAAGGAAAAACCTGGCAGGTCCATATTTATATATTTTGCGAAAAATGGGTTTAAAGTTTTTTATTCACATTTATGTCTATGGTAAAAATGAGTTTCATAATTGTCTAATGATAAAAATTAGCTAATTTTTATATAATCTGGCCTGGTAATAATAAAATATAGGCACAAGAAATTGCAAAAATGTCGTTAACTCAATTTTTTTGGAATGTGGACTTGACTGGTTTTTTCTCTTAGCCACAGAATTATTTCAAACAATTTAACATAAAAAAATATTCTTAGTGTTTGCATAATTATTCTGTGACCAAAAGGAAAAACCAGTCAAGTCCAGATTTTTAAATTTTAACAAAATGGGTTTACAGTTTTTTATTCGCGGTTGGGTCTATAGTAAAAATGAGTTTCATAATTGTCTATTGATAAAAATTAGCTCATTTTTTATGTAATCTGGCCTGGCGATGATAAAATATAGGTGCAAGAAATTGCAAAAATTTCATTAACTCAATTTTTTTGGAATGTGGTTAACTGGTTTTTCCTCCTAGGCA